>MUZC01004479.1:240902-254265 GCA_002072015.1 Radix auricularia | reverse complement strand
CCCCACCCCCCGTACTAACCACGGTCGTGTGCATTGAATCTTTTAGTGATACATACCAACGTTTACTCACTAGAAGTCTATACAGTGATTCTCAAACGGCCAGGGAGGGAGTTGAATGTAAGAGTGACCCTGGAAGATGGGTATTTATGAGATGGGTGGTAGGATTATAATTATTGAAAGAACTTGTTATTTGATACTCGGCTAAATATTTAATGAGTACCAGAATACTTCCGACGTGGACGAGGAATGTGACGCCTGATGAAACCGGGAAAAAACAACACTCTGCCTAAATTTTAAAATCCATTAAAAATGCAAGACTAGACGTATCCATGGATAGGATTAGGACGCAATAATTTTCTGTATAGAAGGAATGCCTGTAGCAGATAAGATAAGATAGGTAAGATAAGATAAAATAGGATAAGATAAGATAGGATAAGATAGGATAGGATAAGATAGGATATGATAAGATAAAATAGGATAAGATAAGATAAGATAAAATAAGATAAGATGCGAATTTTTAGAGTCAATATCTTATTAAATAAAGGCTCGCAATGACCACACCGTTTTCATAAAAATATATTAATACACTAATTTAAAATAAAATGTAGCTGAACTGAATGTAAATGATGTGCTTGATTGAATAAAGACCAAAGTTCAACGGTTGTTTTGCTGATGCAGTTATAACACAGGTGGGTTTCAGATTGGTTTTTTATAAATCGTAGTTTAAAATGAATATAATTATTATTAAACAGTGAGCATCATATCAAGTTTTAGTCACGTGATCTTTCATGTTTGTGTTCATTCATTCTAAATAACGTCATTCTTCTATACTCATATTCAATGTCGAACGGTGGTCATCAATATAGAAAACCGCCCAGCAATATAGAAAACCGCCCAGCAATATAGAAAACCGCTCAGCAATATAGAAAACCGCCCAGCAATATAGAACACCGCCCAGCAATATAGAAAACCTCCCAGTAATATAGAACACCACCCAGCAATATAGAAAACCGCCCAGTAATACAGAACACCACCCAGCAATATAGAAAACCGATTCTTTTGGATTTCACCGCAGCTAAGTTTTTATTTTTTATTATTTATTTTTATATTCGTTTTATTTGTGTATTGTATATAGAAAATCGCCCAGCAATATAGAAAATCGACCAGTAATATAGAAAACCGCCAAGCAATATAGAAAACCGCCCAGCAATATAGAAAACCGACCAGTAATATAGAAAACCGACCAGTTATATAGAACACCGCCCAGCAATATAGAAAGCCGACCAGTTATATAGAACACCGCCCAGCAATATAGAAAACCGCCCAGCAATATAGAACACCGCCCAGCAATATAGAAAGCCGACCAGTTATATAGAACACCACCCAGCAATATACAACACCGCCCATGATACAATACACTCATAAATCGGCTGATGCACTCTATTGAACTCAGCGATGACACAGATCTTCGACTTAGATTTTCATTTAGCAATAGATCATTCTATTATATAAATTTATGATGTCCTGTGTGATAAAAAAAAAATTGTTAGTATGTGTGTGGCGGGAGGGAGGGGATTATCGAGATTGCCTTATCAGTATTATATGCATATATACATGCAAGTGTTTTATTGACCACCTCTGCCCACATGCTGTCAGATTTCTCACTTAACTTATCGACCTGTTATGTTGCTGTTTGTTGTTTTTTCCCCAAAACAATAAGGACATGACAAATCTTATTTATACTTTGAATGAACATCTGAATTCATACCAGAGCCATATACGATTCCAGGCTATAAAATCCTGATCCTTTCGTTACTGAGATGAACGTCTCTAGTAGGCTACTGCAGAGGGGATGAATAAACGTAGAGTAAACGCTGACCAATATTAGCAGACCCTCTTAGTTGTCACGTGTTGAAGTTGCACTTAAAAGGTAGCGGGCCCAACAGCACAGACGAAATAATTCAATAGAATTCGGGGGGACGCTTTTTTCCACATGACTGATCGAGGCGATCTAAATTTAGAAATTAGGTCATCAAAAGCCCCCCCCCCACCCCTTTTTACAAATAAAAAATAAATGTCCTTGCTGTTAAGTGTAAGATTGTTGGTGTATAACAAACGGAAGTGTTCGGAGGTGAGTCATTTCTTGAAAGGTGGGAAAGCCTCAGTTGGATTCAAGGTGTTTTTTTCTTTTCTTTTTTAAAAACCTTTCTTCTCATTAATGATTGGATATAACAAAAGAAGAATGCATTGTAACTAGAGGCGTTCGGTTTAAAGTTGTTGATATGTTGATATGTTGATATGTTGATATGTTGATATGTTGATATGTTGATATGTCGATATGTTGATATGTTGATATGTCGATATGTTGATATGTCGATATGTTGATATGTCGATATGTTGATATGTTGATATGTTGATATGTTGATATGTTGATATGTTGATATGTCGATATGTTGATATGTCGATATGTTGATATGTCGATATGTTGATATGTTGATATGTCGATATGTTGATATGTCGATATGTTGATATGTCGATATGTTGATATGTTGATATGTCTTTATTAAATTATTAGCCACACAGGCAGAACAAAAGCCGCCTGGAACATAATAAAGAAATAGCATTTGCCATTGATTTGATATTCTCGTCTATGATCACAATGGTGAAACATGATCGTGTGCATTTAAATCTTCAGCTCAATAATAGGGAAGATATCTAATACTGTACACATAGTATCTTAATATATTATACAAACTGGCCATAGAAACACAGTTGGGTCTTGTTTGACTGAGTGTTCTTACTGGGAAGGAAATAAGAATATAAGTGTAGATAGGTAGAAATTATAAGTATGCTATCGTAGCATTTGTATAATACAGGAGATGTGGTGTAACAGACTAAAGATAGCATGTTGTTTTTGTATTGTATAACTTTTGTTCGTCCGTCGAATCGACGAGGACCACTCTAGTTGTCCGAGGGTTGCTGGGACTGGTTTTGTCTATGTGTGCGCAGATGGCTGACGAGACCGATCCTGGCACGGAAGGTTCTGGAGCAGAAAGGACATGGGACGAGTGGGTTGTCTCCTGGAGGGTTGGCAGCACGGGCCTTTCGGGGTTGCCTCTTCTTATCATTGTATTGTGGTGTAAGAAACTAAAGATAGCATGTAGTTTTTTGTATTGTCTAATACAAGAGATGCGGTGTAACAAACTAAAGATAGCATGTAGTTTTTGTATTGTCTAATACCAGAGATGATGTGTGACAGAAGCATGTGTGGTTGTGACAATACAATCCTTGATATGGACAAAAGGGGTGGGGATACAAAGTGTCGGGAAGGTGGCCGATGTGTAGGTAATGGTTTTATTGGGTTCATAAATTATAACTTGCGCTTAATCCGTGGATGTATACTGTATGTGATTTGATCCATTCACTGGCACTAGGAGATACACAATTCATAATGTTAAAGATTATCACACACATACAGGTAAACACAACGCAGACGATTACTACACATTCAAACAGTAATCAAACATACGCAGATAGGTACAATTTAGACAATGGCGACACTCAGGCAAAGGTAGATACGATGTAGACAATTGCCACACACACACACCACACACAGGTAGCTACAATGTAGACAATAAACACACACATAATGTAAAGGTAGATATAATATACGCTATAGCCACATACGCTCACATGAGCAGACGCTGAGACTGAGAGCCTGTTTCTTTTTACGCTATCAGCCATGTCTGGATTCTGGGACCATAGGTCCACAGTCTCGGTATGGCTCGGGAGTCTTGGACCTTTGGTCCACTGTCACAATTATGTACTGGGTTTCTGGGACCATAGGTCCACTGTCACAATTATGTACTGGGTTTCTGGGACCATAGGTCCACTGTCGCGGTATGGGTCGGGAGTCTTGGACCTTTGGTCCACTGTCTCTGTTATATATATATATATATACTAAGAGTCTGTGACCTTGAGTCGAATGTTACAGTTACATATACACTGGGTGCCTGGGATCATAGTTCCGCTCTCTTTCATTGTGTACTGTTACCAATCAACTGCTAAGAACGTATTACCAGGTCCAACGGTTTTTATCGCTAGTTCACCGAGCCATGCATTACGTCAACGCCCAACGCCCACATGTAGTCAATGTCCCCACTCACCTAATCGACCAAATGGAACATGTATTTTTCTTTTCTGATTTTAGATTCCTTTCTGTACCGCTCTTTACACGACAAAATGTGTTTAGTTATAGTATAGCTTGACATAAATCACTATTTACCTGTTATCCAGCAGAGAATTCAGTTTCTAGTGAACTCTTTCGACTCTTGACTAGTCCGAATGGAAAAGGTGCACACACAAATGATTCCCTTCCACCGACGTTACACCACGACGTCGGAGTACACAGACGATTGATCTCCAGGTCCCGTGTTTACAACCGCCACAGTCCCCTCCACGGCGGCCTAGCCTACTACTACTCCTTGACGTGTCGTGGTTCTCAGTTTTCCCCGTATCTCTCCTGGGACGACGGAAGAAAACATAATAATTCCCCGCTGGCTGCCCGGTGTTCCCCCAAAAGCCCACGCCTCGGTAGAAGTTATCCTATTACCGTATATCCCATCACAGGAGCACCGCACTAGGGACGACACTGGCGAGGCCATACCACGGCATCTTACCTGTACTCGGTATGTGTTGGTATCGAGTACGAGCTTGGTATAAGATCGATACACTGAGAACTTTCAATGTTTTGTACTATTTAAATAACTGCTCTGCTGGGCAGCTGGGATGCGTGCATTATTGAAATATAAATTCACAAAATTATTTTCATACACATATTATTGAAACGTTGAGAAACTGCCACTTATTTTGAAATTAATTTTTAAACAAATATTCTACGGCATGTGTGTTTACTTGTCAGTGGCGACGCTAGGGGGCGCGGGCCGCCCCGGGTGATACCATCAGGGGGGTGACACCAAATGTAAAATTCTGTATATTCCCGTTATTTTGCACTGGATAAGTCGGAGGAGTTCTATGGCGCTAAGTCGTGAGGGGATGACACAGTGAGCTACCGCCCCGGGTAACACTAACCCTAGTGACGCCTTTGTTACTTGTAACTAGAGATCTGTTAATTCAGTCAATGGTTACTTTGTGCAAATTTTTTTTTTTTGCAGTGGCATAGTTATGGGAGTGGGGGGGGNGGGGGGGGGGGCAAAATTTGAAAGTCCCCCCGGGCACCCACTTGTAGGGGGGGTCTCCAAACTAGTGTCTGAAAATTTTTATAAAATTATTAATTACGCTACCGCCATGTATGTGGGGCCCCCAAAGAGGTTAAGCCCCCCCCCCCGGCGGACCCCTACAAATTCCGAGCTACACCACTGCATTTTTGTGCAGTTTTCAGATTTTTATTTTAAAACTGATTCCATGCCCTTCTCAACTCAAACTCATATAACATGGTCATGATATCGTTGAACATTTTTAATTCCTGTAACTGAATCGATACCACTAGTATTGGATCAATGCGATCCCACGTAAAGCACACAGTGGCCCGCGCTCGTTTCTACAGCGTTTCTCTCTTTGATCAATGTAGGATCATTGAATGCTATTCGGTGGGGCCATCGCTAGTAACAGTTTGAGAGGTCTCACCCAAACTTCTTACCTTGCAACAAACTAGTTTTCAAAGGGGCGGAGCCAAAAGGGGAGAATTGAGGTTTGGGGGAGGGTTCGGGGCAGTTCGGGGGAATGAATATAATGTATAGAACTATTTTGTATTAAAATGTGTTCGATCGAATTACTAGTAACGTCATAGTAAAATACTCGTTTCTGGATCTGTTTTCACCGTTGTTTTAAGCAATGGTTCCCAAACTTTTTGGGGTGGTGACCACTTTTTATAAAAGCCATGTGACCCCATGAAATTTAAATACATCATTTTTAAGAAAGTTTTTGCAAAACATTATAGGGAATTTTTTTTTTTGGGTGACAGTTGGCGACCCCCCCCCCCCAAGAAATCTCGTCGCGACCCCCACGTGACCCACAGGTTGGGAACCGCTGTTCTAAGGAAAAGTTACGCTACTGACAATAGCACAGCAGTTCGACTTAATTATCGAATTGTTGATTGTTAATGTTTCTATTTGGACATGAGTGGACAGGTGGTGATTTTATCCAGAGGGACTGTTTGATCCTTAAAGTGGGAGGAGGTGGTACGGTACGTGTTTGTGACTATGAGGTCAGTGGGATGTGACATCTTGTTTGTTTGTCACCATGTATGATTGCCTTCTATCTATCGAAATCAGGCTAAAGGTAATGCCAACTGCCATATTGTATTATCATCGGCCATTACGTATTACCATCAGTCATTGTGTATTACCATTGGTTGTAAATAGTTGCAGTACAGCGACATTTATTTACTTTACTCCACTTCAAAAGAAGGAGAGTACCATGAGATTGCTTTCTGTGACTGTGTGTGATTCTTTGCGCGTTTGTGTATGTTTGTGTTTGTATGGAAGTGTGCGTGCGTGTGTGCGCGCGCGCGTGTTTTTACGTGCTTCGTCTAACAGGTAAGTTTGTATTTGCTCTGGAGAACGAGAACTCGACGAGAACTCGACGAGGTTGGCATCAAGTGGTTGGACCAGTCTGAAACTGAGAACATAAAGGTTGGGCTGCCAACTGTGTCATTGAGGGGGCGGGGGTGGTCGGTCTAATTGACTATTTAAGGGTAGGGGGAGATTGTATTCAGGCTGTGGAGTCAACATTAACAAAACTAAGGATTGAGCGTATCGAATACATCTGTCATCAGATCGCAGGCGTATGCATGCAGATAATAGGAGAAGGGGATTCCACTCATTTGTGTGTGGGGGGAGGGGTATTTTCGATCCGTTTCAGAGATTTATGTCGCGGGATTTATGTGTTTGTTATCTTGTATAAATGTTTTTCATTGATTGTGAGCTCATAATGCCAGGACCGCTGAAATGATGTCAATAACCACACACAATCATGTGGAAGTTGAGATGGAATGATGTCAATAACCATACACAATCATATGGAAGTTGAGATGGAATGATGTCAATAACCAAACACAATCATGTTGAAGTTGAGATTTCTTTCTCTATAGCAGGCAGACGCAGTGTGACATAAGTGTTTAAAGTATATGGGGCTGATATTCTTGGGTCAACAGATACTTCAATACCTGAATAAACAGAGATGTGTGGGTATGGCATGGGGGAGAGCGGGGCTTTGCGGAATGTAAGAAACAGTCGAGCTCGCTGTGGGTGAGAGCCACCTACCGGGTCAGGCGAGCCACCTACCGGGTCAGGCCGGCCATCTGGCAACTCAAACACAACGGCGGGGGCACCGGGGTCGTAAGAACCCGTGATACGATTGTCGGCCGAGTTAGTTTCGGCTGCGATAGCGGTGGAAATGATCTGTTCAATTGAGGTCAATTACTTTTTTCTTTCAGAACAACAGAATAGCCTTTATTTCGTAGTGTAGTGGTTATTACATTCGCTTAACACGCTGAAGGTCGCAGGTTCAAGCCCCAACTAAGACATTACTTTTTTTAATTTTTAAAAATGTTTGTGTTTGTGCCTGTTAATTTCCCACTTTCTTTACGAACATGACTTAGCAACACGGCTGTAAGCTTTGTTTCTCGGCACTGGCATAATAACTTCGTGCTGTCCGTTGTGCTCAGTGACAGAAAAGTAGTCACACACTCTCCTCAACAATTACAATAATAAAATGAATACCTTAGGCGCCCTTCCTCGCTCTCCAGTCATGCGCAACTGTGTGCAGCCGCAGCAGGGGCGGATTAAGACTGCACGGGGCCCCGGGCTGCAATCAAACGGGGGCCCTATACAACCAGCGTCCCTTAAAATAAAATGACTGTTAACCGCTAATGTAAGACTGTAACTATATATGAATAATGAAAAAAAAAACGATCACGATGATTAAGAAATAACTGTTTGAAGTGTTCGTCGTATGTTACAATTGAGTGTGAAAAGAAAAATTATAAATTTCACTGCTGGGTATCGAACCTGACACCGATTGCAACACGAGCTCCATACTCTCACCACACGGCCAGCGGAGCTTGTCTAATATGAGAAATTTTAAAAATATAACCTATATTTTATACTATGTTCTCTAAGCGAGCCAATTAAATCAAGCTTTTTCGATTATTAAGACTATCAGGCCTGAAACGCGATCAGTTTAATAGATAATAGCTTTGGTATATCATACAGTCCTCCTTCTTTTCATTCAGGAAGTCTTCACCCGTCACTAAATCATTAGCGGCGTATGCTACGACGCGGGTCGGCTAGTTGTAAATATTAGAAATAATCAACATAGTGACACAAACAATGTAAAGTGGAGACAATGGTTTTCATTTTTCATATATGTGTTGTAGGTGGGGAAGGGGGAGCCTTGAACAGGGTTCAGCGACCAATCACTACTGCCTAGCAAGGGAAGTAAATGTATATTCTCTTGCATTAAAGGTTTCTACATGACTTTTCTACCTTGGTTCACAACACCTAAATTAAAGACGGGGGTTAGGGGGGGGGGGAGTTCAACTCATTTAAAGTCTTAAAACCCAACAGCAACTAAAAGATGAGATGGTTACCTTCCAGGCGAGTATTATCGATCAATCGTGTGTGTGTGGGGGTGGTGGTGGTGGAAATAGACTAAACACTTTGCAAACATCTGGGGGAGGGGGGGAAGCAGCACGCATTCCAGCGAATGTGAGCAAGTTTTCACAGCAAATTTCACATTGACAGAATACACAGTGTACTAGTGAATTGCTTGCCAGTCAATGATTTCGGTCCAGATAATGTAAACAATGAAAGGGGTCGTCCATAAATGACGTCAAGCGCCTAGGTAAGGGTTGGGGGTCACGCATTTATAATGATGTGCGTCGAGGGGGTGTCCAGGAAATGTGACGTCACATAAAAACGCGCAACTTTAACTATAAGTTCCACTTAAATATTGGATTCGTTGCAATTTATTAAATGATATTTTCAATGTTTTCTTACGTGTTACGATGTTAGAATACAGCCTTACACATAATACATACCTATAAAACAAACAAGTAATTTACAACTGTAATTTTTTTTTAAAGGGGGGGGGGTCAAATTGTGACGTCTTAATCTACCTCCCCCCTCATCACACATCGTCACAAATATGAGAACCATTTTCCTGCCGTCTAAGTGCGAGACGTCATATATGGACGGCCCCAAATAGTGTAAGCCTATAATTAAATTTAGGAATAGATCGTAGACTATGAATGAAGTGATACGGACACAATCATCAAGATCCTATCAGACGATGGAACAAGTTGTAAGCCTGTAATTAAAGTTAGGAATAGATCCTAGACTTTGGATGAAGTGATAAGGACACAATCATCAAGATCGTATCAGACGATGGAACAAGTTGTTCGCTGTCTCAAAAATAAATAAAAAAATTAAAATAATAAAAAGTATGTCAAACATTTTTTTAAAACTCATAGCAAACCAAGACAGTGGGAAAATCAAACCAAATCAGTATTCGTTGAAGCACACACTAGCAGACATAAAAAATCTTAAAACCCTATTCTTATTTGAAATGAAAAACAAGTAATAAAAACTCAAATGGGTATTTAAACGCAATTTCCAACAAAGAATTTCCTATGTTTTTTTTTTCTATTCAAGGGAAATCATTCTAGGTTAAGGTCATTTCAAACTAAACAAAACAATCGCTATCAATTGCTCACTGAGGCAAATTTTCTCTTTGACGTCATATACTTCTACCCCACGCTACATCACAGCAAGAATGTGTGTCAATGTAATCCGCACGCACCGTAAAACAGTCTAACATTAGCAATCACAAAGCGGTAAATCCCCATTAACTACCATTCTAGATTCTAGATCACATTAAAAATAATTTCAAATCAATAATTTCGAAACGGAACAAAACTATTTCTGCTAAAATTACGGGAGTGAATCTAAAAGAGATTTTTCAAAAACCCCTCTCTAACATTGTTTTAAATATTATTAACTATTGTTTGCCGTTTATTTTAACCCGATAGATGTTATTGTTGGCGAGAAATTAACAAAATAATCGTCTTTATAGAAGGAACGTCTGTAACAGATACGAATAAATACTGATTTTTTAATTATTTATTTTTAATTATTAATTTTTTATTTTTGTTAATTAATTTTTTTATTTTCTAGGAAATCCAGTAAACCTTTTCGGAATTATTTTCTAGCCCTTGCACATCCTTGAGACCTCCTTAAAACATTTGCAAAAGGCCCAAACCCTCTATCTGGTATGGTTCAGGAGGAGTTGCTTGTGCAAGCTCGAACAGACAAGACAGACATTTCAAGTATAAAAACACAATTTTTCCAATGGGAAATTGCGTTAAAAAGTAAGTGACGGGACTGTTCTGTAACTATAATAAATATAATAATAATAAATTGATAATTTATTTAGTACTGTATCCCAGCAAGGAGCCGGGCTAACAGCGCTTTACATGGAGATAATAACACATATATTAATTAAATAAACATTCATAATATCATACTGACTACATAAATGACAATACGTTAATCATTAAAATAAATGTTTCATTAATTTTGAAAGTAAATTTTGAAAAGGTGCGTCTTAAGTTCAGTCTTGAAGGACTTAGCAGTTGAAATACTACGGATGTTAAATGGAAGATAATTCCATTGTTTGGCGGCACAAAAAGAGAATGACCTTTCACCAAATGTTTTTAGTTTGTAACTTAGGAAAACAGAGAATACGTGTGTCTGCAGAAGAGCGTTTTATTTTTCATCCCACTTCCCCACAAGAAAAATATTTTACTAATGACCAGAAACGTCAACCGTCTAAAATGTAAACAAAAAAATGAAGGGTGTATACACCACAGGGAGCTCACCGCTCCATTTACCCTAGTCTACGCCACTGCCAGGTGAAATAGTGTCTAGAGAGTGTTGCTCATCAATTACAACAATTTAAATAGAGATAAACCGAAATGAAGTTAGTAATCTGGAAAAATAGATAAGATCAGTGAGAAATTACATGAACCATCTGCGGCAAAGGCGTCTCATGATATACCAAAGTCCCAAGCAGTTATACCAGTTACACAACTAGATATATAAGAATTGTGCATATGATCCATTCTAAACGTGAGGTTTGAAGCGCACGGAATACTTTGCTAGTATAATTTTAGTGTGCGGACTGGTCCAAATCTAAAGGCCCATCAGAAAACTTATCATAAGTTAAGACACAAGATGTCAGAAGAAACACCCACACAAACTCGCAAGAACAATACTATATAAGATTAGACAGTAAAGAGACAAGTTTCTAATAGTACAGTGGACCAGCTAAAAAAGAGAGAGAAAAACCCCCCCACCATTTTACCATTGTGGTTGTGTTTAACGAGATTGAACAGAGCTGCCCCTACCGAAGGAAACATGCTGTAACGTCTCTGATCCTGTCACAGCGCCAAACATGAATCATTGATCTTCCAAATTTTGACAAAAAATAATATGTCAATCATGACAATTCTCCCAAAGGGAAAAAAAAAGAAAATTGATGAGAACTACCGAAGTATATTTGGATCAAATGGTAAACGTCCCACGCCCCCCAACCCACCCCTCCCCCACCCAAATCCCAAGTGGTATATGACGCACATGTAGAACTGTAAAAAAAAAAAAAATTGAAAAGTAAATAAATATAAAATTTAAAAAACTAGTTTTGGCATAAATTTTGATAATAAAAACAAAAACACAACACTTTCATTTCATGCACTTCGAACGCATTGGACATATAGTCATAGTTAGTTTAAAATAAAAGTGACAAGATTGACTTCAGACGACATTTTTATTATGACTCTATTGAAATCTACAATTTTATAATCCATTAATTATTTAGAAAGTATACCTTTGGCTGTGATTTTCTTTCTCTGTAAAAATCCTGTTAATACTATTAATAATAATATGATAGAAGGAGGTAAGGTAACTCAAGTAAGTTAAGTAAGAAAAGATTTATTGATAATTAATAATATAGTCTAAATATAGTTATATTTTAATCGTAATGTAGTTATTATTTTTAAAATGCAATATTGTTAAATAAGTCATCATCTGGCAACAATATAAAATTCAAAATTTGTCCGCTGATTTATGTCATAATAGATGAATGCCTCCATGTACATTGTCATCGTCCCCCCCCCCCCTGTTTTTTCTTCTTCTTGAGAACCATTGTAAACTTATCAAACTCTTGTTTGGTAAAAGTTTTCAATTAATAAAGTCTCACACATTCTCCTAAACGCGTGATCCAATATGGCGGATAGTGAACTGTTTTCATTGCGAAATATGTAAACATAGAGATCTTTACGAGCTCCCGAAAGGAAATAATAACCTGTCATATATTTTCCTGGATCCTAAAATGGGTGCTAAAGATTCTAAATTGTCAGTAATATCGTTCGAAGATGCATCAAAGCGAGGTACGTTTCATATTTACAATTTTAATGTCTCGGCATTATCGTTAAAAATAAATAAAATTTTGGCTACCAAAATTTTAATACAATCAATTAAATTTTATTTTTATCAATCAATCTCATACTCATACGATTCTTCACCAACCCCTCTGACTCCTAGTCTGCCTAAGTAGCACAGCCGCTTTCACTTCAAGCATCACTCATGATCATATTTATTTTTAAAATTAATTTTAATTCTATTGGCTATTGCCTATTTATTGGATTAAAAGTGTGGTGTTACTTACTGATGTTGATGTAGTCACTAAGTTCGAGCCCACTCAACCATAACAATTAAATTATCAGTTAATTATTAGGCTAATTGCATTGAATATTGAATCTGCATTGCATGATTGCACTCTTCGTATTAGTATTAGTATTACTATTGGCATTGGTATTAGAAACTTTTACTATTATTTATTATTAAATTAGGGGCCGTCCATAAATGACGTCACGCACCTAGAGGGGGAGGGGGGTCACACTTTTGTGACGATGCGTGACGTGGGGGAAGGAGGGGGGTTGAAGAAATGTGACGTCACATCGAAAGGGTAACTTTAAATAAAACTTCCACTGAAATATTTGGTCACTTAAAATTTATTTAATGATTTTTCTTTTTTAAATTCAGTGCTTCTCAAAGTGCCGGTCGATAGGCTATCAGGCGCCGGTTGGCGTAAGTTAACAAGACACGAAATTAAATATAATTATAATTCTTAAGTTTGAGAATCCACAAGAGAACATACCAAATTGTAACCCTGCGTCGTTTGATGTTGACACCAAAGCTTTTGTGATGTAACCGCAATTTCGTTTGGTTCACTCGCGCGGCAGGAGTCTGCGAACTTTTTTTTGTCGGTTATCCCCCCCCCC
>MUZC01004479.1:223650-240672 GCA_002072015.1 Radix auricularia | reverse complement strand
CATATGTTACCAAGCGTACACGTACACATGACGTATTTGAATATATCTAGTAGAGTGTAGTGGATGTTATATGTCCCAAATGAGTCTGCATTACCCCCAAAAATTCCTTTTTGACCCCAGATGTTATTTTAAAAAAGTATTATTTTAAAATAACTTTTTTTATATAAACAAAGAGGTTACAAGTAATGATTTATAGTCAATGCTTTATTTGTATGCATAAAAATAAAATAGAATCTAAGGATTTTAAAACTTTTTTTTTTTAAGGCAGGTTTAAAAAGTTAAACGGTTTGAAAAAAAAAAACGGACCGGTTCAATAGGATACCTAAATATTAAAATTATAAAAGTTTGTATTAATAACACTGTTAACCCAAAAGTAGCGGATTCTAGCAAATTTTCTATGCCCACAATGATTGAGCATTACCCCCAAGAATTCCCTTTTTACCCCAAATGAGATAATTTATTGGTGACATTATATTTACAACTTTTGTGTGACGTACGTGAAATCCTGAATAAGAAAGAATTTAAAAAAAAACAACCAACAAACTTGTGAGCTTCGGAGTTAAAAGTTATGATAATGTTGGATATTTTAATAATGTCATTATATTTCAGTCCTCAACTTGCAAGAATTACTGTATTTTGCGACGCACAAGATGACACCCTACTTTCCTGCACAAATGTGGGGTTCATACAGAATGGGCCATTTTTCTCTTCCAGCGCATACCTAATAATTTTTAGAAAACATGAGATGTGATATCAATGTGATAATTTTAGATCAAATGCCTTTGATGTGCATATACATAGCAGGGACACTGTCATTAGAAGATCGAAATCAATTTGAGGAATTGTCTTGTATCTATATATTCTAGGTCTATAAACAATGCAATGATCCTTGTAATATTAATAGTCACATTCGCGAGCTTAATCGCGAAGGTTAGTAACATAAATGCTTTTTGACATTACCGCTGCATTGTTCGTTAGCTGTCTTGTTATGCCATGGCAACTAAACATTTTTTTCATGTAATATATAAAACAAGCCGAATTAATATTTAATCTTATAGGGCTTTAAGCTGTGTAGGGGCTCATTATGCTATCAAATAAGTAGAGAAAAAATTAGGTCAAACAGGAAAAGAATGCAATGGTACCTGGTGAAATGGAAAAATTCTTGCCTGTCGTCTGATACGAAAAAGTTTGAGAATCACTGGCTTACAAGTTAATTAATTTATTTAATATCTTTTACATAGCTTCACTCATGTTACGATAATACAATGTAGACCTACAATAAATAAATACTTAAATGACAAAAAAGTGATTTGAAACATTCTTATTTTTAAATAATTTTTTTTTCTTTTTATAAAATTTTTTTATTTATTATTTTTTTAAGGGGGGGGGGTCAAAGTTTTGTGACGTACTTTTTGAAGGGGGGTTGACGATTTTGTGACGACGCGTGACGTAGGGGGGGGAGGGGGTAAAAAATCGGCCTAAATCGCGTGACGTAATTTATGGACGGCCCCTTATCCGTTTTAGTGCAGCTAAGTTTTTTTGTTTTTTTTCAGTATTACTATTACAGTGTAGTGTAGTGTCAGTAGTGTAGAGTGTATGTAATATCGTCCCCTTAGAATAACAAGACTCTATGTGGAATTTTGGTAGAACAGAGATATTCCCGTTTGAAAATTTGATTTTAATAAGGTTATATAGAGTTAGAATCTTGTTATTCTGCACTTCCCACAAAATTGTCTCAAGATACAACTTTCATATTTTGTACCAGGACAGATTAATTATTAATACATGGACTATAGCCCGGTGGCTATAACTCATTTTCGTCGTAAAATCGACTTAGAACCTTGTTATTTTAAGGGGACGATATGTATAAACTGTATAGTATATAGGCTAAATGAATGATTGAATGATGAACTAGGCCATATGGCCCTCAAGTAAATGATTATCAATATTCATTGACATGGTTTCCTGGTTTAGTATCAGTATTTAATTAACTTTTAATTTATTTTGTTGAAAGTAGGTCCCTAATGCTAAAATTTTTAGTAAAATGAAAGACTTACACTTACTGTTAAAGACTTATGTTTAACATTTGATTTAAATTTAAAAATTACTGCATACTGCAAACACCAAGACAGTTTAAGAATGTAAGTTAAAATGTTCATTAATCATCATCTAATCACTAATCTAAGCACAGCACAGTCGCTATGTAAAACTTACAAGCATTGTCTGCACAGTGACGTACTAAGCCAAGCAAAATTATTAGTTTTGGTGATAATGACAAGGGTTCAAATTAAACACCATTGATTTACTTGGTTTTGACTTTGGAAAATGACAATGCTTTCAATGCAGTATTTTCCTGTGGTCTTGTAGATTATATATAAACCTTTTGGGTATCACTATTTTCATTTGATCAGATTTTAATCCCCAATCCAGATTTAAAAAATTATTCTTTTATCATGTGTATGATTCTTGCTTTTTATTATTATTAAATTGTTAATTTAAATGCAACAGTCACTAGCAATGTTCCCTCTAAGGATGTTTGGTCAGTGTGCAGAATAAAAGAAACCTCATACATGCAAGGTTGTACAGCATTTATTGGTCACAAACTAAGTATAAGAACATATTCATTGATATCAAGGTTGTTAACCAGTCCTCAGTTCAGGACTGGTCCCGTTTAATGAGGACCGGTTAACCGTAACTAAAATTTGTGGGTATAAGTTTATTACCCGGAGTTAAAAATTATTTTGTGCTGCGGCAGAATATCAGAGCTAATATGCGAGCGACTGTGATGTCAAAGAAGCGTTTTCTTAATATTCCGGTATTTACATAATATAAAAATACTCGTCATCACTGTTTAGTGGAGTTCAGCTAGTGAATGATTTATTGAAAAATTCGCACAGTTGGTGAATAATAGTACGAGAAATAACACAAGCGGGCAGTGACGTCACATTTTCTTTGAAGTCACCATCAGATGGCGTGAGGCAAAAATTCCAAACACACTCTATTTCTTGGTTCAAAAAAAAAAAAGGAAAAATACGGACTGCACAGTAAAACTGTCTTATTTTTAACGGTTAACCAGTTCTAAAAAACTAATGACTTTACAAAATTGGATAATATACGCCCATTTTAATACTTTCAATATCTAAAATCAAAAATAGAATAATAATCATTACGGATTATGATTTACTCATTTGTTTGAACAATTTTTTTTAAAAAATTATTTTTGAATTTGATGTTTTTACAGTAGCGCGGCAGAGGTGAACACTAGCGTCGGTACATAACAGGCGCTTGGATGTCTAATCAGACAACCTGACGCATTCTCTTGTTGGTTCACAAAACATAGTAAAAATATGGCTGTGAGCGGTTAACCGGTCTTCAAAAACGAGCGGCCTTAGCAACCTTAATTGATAATATAGTTTAAATAAGATACTACTTGTCCTAACAAAATCATAAGGAATATAAAGTTAAAGAGTAAAATAAAAAAAAACACGACTTGATACTTTCTAAGCCTTATTTAATTATTAGCTTCAATTGTCTTAAAATAGTTCTTGCCTTAGATTTTCTAAGATGTATTCCGTGTGGATTTATATTCAGAAGCCATACATAGCAATGTTGGGCGCTTTTAACAGTCGGAGGTGGAAACCCGTGACCCATTTTTTGTGAAATATTACAGTTGGACCTCTCTTGAGTCAAACTCGAA
Organism: Radix auricularia; assembly: GCA_002072015.1. Lineage (NCBI taxonomy): Eukaryota > Metazoa > Mollusca > Gastropoda > Lymnaeidae > Radix > Radix auricularia. The sequence continues at coordinate 236,975 of MUZC01004479.1, read as the reverse complement.
ACCTGAAAAAAAATGCTACAGAGTTTTCTAGTTAAGTAAAGTGTGCATAATGTACGCAAATTTATCAAGGACATTGTTGATATTGAGGGGGCGGGGAGGACAGCCATCCCGCTGAGAAGACTTGACAAAAGAGGCGGTGTCTGATTTTTGTATGAAAGGAAGCCAACTTAGCTTTGACATACAGACACCACTGAGAAAGCCCCTCTCTCCCCCACACACACAATTTACTCCCTCCACAATGGGATGGGGGGAGTAAGATTTTTCTTTTTAAAAAGAGTCACAGCATGCAGCAAAGAACGCGGATTAGTTATCCTTCTTCCAGCTACTCCTTTTTCTTGTCTATGTCATTTTTTATCACAAAATAGACATGGCTCTATGAAATACATGTTCTGAAATGTCACTCCAGAATAATGAGCCAAACGCCTTGGGAAATCTGACTAGGGGAGGTTGGAAGCCACAAAATCGTTGGGTTAAGGATATCTAAAATACATTAGTCTTATGGAATTTGGCCAGGACCTAACAATTAATTCAATATGGGTAGGTTTTCAACTTAGGAAAGTTTGAATTAGCGAGGTCCAACTGTAATATTAGAATTTTATTTATTTTGTTTTTTTCGTAGAAGACAGGGCAAATCAAAAACTTAATGCACAATTGTACATTCTGTGGGATAAAACAAATTACTTCTGCAATGGTTGAAAAATTAGATTTATTTATTTGCACATATATTTTATGGATTGTCAATGTCACTAAATTCAAAGAAAAAAATGTGGTAAAAGGAACTTTTGGGCTCTTGATATTAATATTCAGCTAACGTAAAAAGTATATGCAAAATCCAATACAATATAATGGTAAAATTATTTTTAAAATTGCCATAAGTTACATATTTTCAACATGGAAAACTATCTGCTGGAAAGTGGGTTCATAAATTAGTTTTGTCCAGTAGTCAAGCTAAGAAGATGATCAGTTAAATTTCCAAATTAAAATGGGTGCACAGAATTGTGTTTAGAAACTGTGAGCTAGCACTTGCTGCTAAAGTGCTAAGAAAGCCCTAAATTGATTATTTAATAGAGTTGATTGATAGAGGTGTCTCTCACCTACCATGTGTAAGGTATCTATGACTTTAAATTATGAATGCAAAGTGCTTAGCTTGCTCAACATCTGAAGAAGAAGAAAAGGCTTTAGTTGATTTGTTGTAATGTTATCTGCTATTAGCAGGCATTATTTTTATTTATTTTTTTCAGTCTCAGAGGCAGAAAGTGCCAGACTCCGTGAAGCTTTTAGAAGAGTGACAGCTGTAAATTCTACTATGTCAGATACAGTTTTTGTCAGAGAGGTGCTGTGGGATGGAGTACCAGTAAGCATAGCCCAGGTATTTTGAGTATAACACATGAACATTTATACCCATTAATTTTCACATTACTTATGTTTACAGCTTTCTTGATAACTAAATTACCATTCTGTGCTAAAACGACCAAGCAAGATATTTTTGGCTCTACCAATGCCTCAAGAGAAGTGTGTCTTTTATGTGAAAGATAATAGCATCCAGTTAACTATTTATATTTTTGTTTACATTAATGCAATGTAACCCATGTTTTTCCTTTACTTGAACATCCAAATTTTTACAAAGCCTCTCTTCCAGTGAAGTGGAAAGTTTCCTCCACTTTCAGTGGAAACCCTACAAAATGAAAATATTCATTCTGCTCTGGGAAGATTAAACTTATATATCTTTAATCCTGCTCAGGCCTTTGAGATTGATTAATTGGTGTATATATATCTATATACACACATACATACATATATGTGTATGTATATTTAATACAATTAAAAAATTTTGCTGTCTTTTTTGTAAAAACTGTCATTTGGCCCTCACGTAAGGTGTTTGGTAAAACTGGATTAATAGAAAGTTGCCACAATGATTTAATCACATTTATTTTACTTTTTATTGTCATTATATTATTTCTTCATTGATTTTTTAAAAAATATTGTATTATTATTGTAACAAAGTTAAACATTTTTAAAAAATTTGAAGTACGGCTCCTTTATTGATTTTTAATGAATAATTGTCTTTTTATTTAATAATTATGTTATCTTATGAAGAACAAAAAAAAATTAATGAGCATGTTACAATAAGATTATCTTTATATATGATGTTTTTAAAAAATTATTTTGCTATGCATAAGTTAAAAAAATTTTAATTAAAAAAAAAAAAATATATATTGTTTATATTTTTTTACTAACAGCTAATTTACAGAGGTTATGGTGGAACATCAAAAGGTTTGGGTTACAAAGATTTACTCTGTGGCCTTGTTATACTCACAAAAGGTACTAAAGAGGAGAAAATAAAATGTAAGTGGTATTGCTTATGACTTTAACATTTCTTATTTCATTTTTTATTTTACCTTATTTGTTTAACCTTCCATGCCAATAAATGTTAAACAACTTAAATCCCTTATTAAATTTTGTGACATTCAACTCTGTGCCCAATAACTGGGTTGTTCTTTTGTTTCTCCAGTGATATTTGCCATGTACTGTGATGAGTCATGCACGTATGTACATAAAACTGAGATGGACAATCGGGTCTTGGACACAGAGGGGACGGTCTCACCTGCTCTCTCTGCCTTGTTTAAAGAGGTCAGGGTCATGTTGTTGTCTTGTGTCCATTACAGCTGTTGATGCCTAATATTTTATATGTCATCAAAACTCAAGTCATAATTCATGCTGGAAATAATTATAAAAAAATTTATGAGAGTGTGTCTTTATTTATGGATGTGAGACTTTTCAGGAGAGAGTAACGAAATTTGTCTAGTCTTTGAAATGTTATATTTCTTGTGTAAAAGTAAGAAGCTACAGATTATTTTATTTTGTGTTAAAGTTTTAAATGTGAGCAAGCTAAATATTTGACCTTTCCTGGCAAGTTGTCTCATACCAGATCTGGCTCAATTTTTTTAAAAAGGAAAACCAGGTAACTTACGAGCAGTTTTCACAGTGGCTGAAACTTCACCCTGACGCAACAATCATTAGTAAATGGCTGCTGATAGAGTCATCCAGTTTGTCTCTGTCTGGTGACCATGTCACACCGACCTTCTACCAGACTCTTGCTGGGGTCACTCACTGTAAGGAGTATATGTTATCACCAAATTGATTAGGTTGCACCCTAAGGAGTATATGTTATCACCAAAAACAAATATTCACACACATTCTTTACCACAGCTAATTTCCTTTGTGTTTCAAATAATCAGCACTTAGTTTGGGATTCATTAACTGAAGTAGGAGGGTAAAGCTTTTTAGTAACTTTGATTCAAGTTGGGTTATTTTTTCATATTTAACAATTTTGTGTTCAATGACTTCAATCGGTTGAATAATTATTATTTTTAAAGTTGATGTTATCGTTGAAATTTTTGGTATTTAACGTTGATTTGTACTTTTATTGGTGTAAAGAATGTATGTACCTGTACTTAAAGGTGTACAAAAGTCTTTTTTATATTTTCTTGTAGTGGAAGAAAGAGAAATCATTGAGCTTGAGAAACGTTACTGGACCCTGAAAGCATTATCAAAGACTGGACGGTTTGATCTTGAACTTTTCAAGTCCCAAGTGTCCCCGCCGATGCCAGATAAGCTGTGTGAATGTATGTTTTAGCTAATGAGTCTTATGTGTCTGTGTGAATGTATGTTTTAGCTAATGAGTCTTATGTGTCTGTGTGAACATATGTTTTAGCTAATGAGCCTTATGTGTCTGTGTGTCAATGATAAACCGTAAACTATCATAACTGATTAGGATTAAAACGACAGATGTCCTAATTCGTGAGCTACTATTTGCGGATGATGCTGCACTAACAGCACACACAGAAACTGGTTTGCAACAACTTGTGTCAAGCTTCTCCAATGCCTGCAAAGAATTTGGTCTGCAAATCAGCTTAAAAAAGACAAACATGGCCCAAGACACTCGACCTCTTCCTACCATAAATATCGATAATGAAAACTTGGAGGTTGTGGACAGCTTCACCTACTTGGGGTCCAAGGTCTCCAATACACTGTCCATTGAAGAAGAAATAATTAGCAAGGCAGCTGCAACAATGGCTAAACTAAATAACCGGGTCTGGCAAAACACCAAGCGAATGGAGAAAACCAAATTGTGGGTCTATCGAGCCTGTGTCATCAGTACACTACTATATGGGAGCGAGACATGGATCACTTATACATCCCAAGAGCGCAAGCTTAATAGCTTCAAAATGAGATGCCTGCGTCGCATCCTTGGTATTAAATGGCAAGACAAAGTGCCTAATAGTGAGGTCCTAACGCGTTCCAATACCCAAAGCATGTTCTCAATTCTTAGTGAAAGACGCCTGAGATGGCTAGGACATGTTAAAAGAATGAGTCCCAGCTGCATCCCGAAGGACCTCCTATATGGTGAACTTGCTTCAGGAGAGCGGAAAACAGGTCGCCCATGCTTGCGATTTAAAGATATCAGTCAAAGGGACATGAAAGCAGCCAAAATACATACAAGTGACTGGGAGTGTAAGGCAGAAGACCTATCTACGTGGTGCACAATTGTCAAAGAGGGCGTCATTGTAGCCGAGGAGCGAAGAATGGAGGAGGCAGCAGACAGAAGAGCTAGGAGAAAGGCCAAGACATTTGGAAGCACAGAACTCGTGTGTAAAAACTGTGGTAAAGACTGTCACTCAAGGATAGGACTGCACATGTAATCCACTTGAGAAAATGCAACCCAACCCAACGGTGATGCACCATCATCTCACGAGACGGAAGGATGCCGAATTTATTTTTATTTTAGTTTGTGGATACAAGAAATTAATGATAAATAAAAGAAAATAGCACTAAATAAAACTAAAACTTACGATATAATTTCTAAAAGTTTCATGTTTGTACTTAAAACTTTGGTTTAAATGTTATCTTTATCTCTAAGAAACCATGGTATATCCCAGTTGTTTAAATGATATTCACTAATCAATCTATTCTAAGAGATTGATTTCCTCCTCTGTACACCACAATTGATTCTCATATACAAATGAAAAAAATAAATTGTTGACCTCAGCTAACTTTACAGTTGGGCCATGAACTTTTTAATTTGAGCATAGACAGTTATTTAAAGTTTACACATGCTTTGTTTTTTTTTAAATAAATTTTTTTTTAAAATATGTAATCCTACACCAGGTCTCTTTATGGCCTTTGATGAGAACTGTGACAATCACATAGACTTCAAAGAGATGACTTGTGGTATTTCAGCCTGCTGCCGTGGACCAACATTAGAGAGGCAAAAGTGTAAGTTATTTCATTGATCCACTGGTTAGGTTGCACCCTGAGAATTGTATGTGGCCATAACAATTTTTTATCATAATAGTATGTTCACTGAATTTATGACTAGTAGCATCCAATCAAGAAATTAGTAAAAGCCCATCACTGAAAGGGTTTTGGTGCTTCAGTGTTTAAGAAACTATGTATTGTATTTTTTATTTTCTTTTATTTCAGTTTGCTTCAAAGTTTTTGACACAGATCATGACTCGAAACTGAATGAACAAGAAGTTATTGCCATGGTGGAGGCCTTAAATATAGTTAGGAGGGTTTACAACTCAGATGCCACACTGGTAGGCATATAGGATGTACTTTGTTTATATAAATTATATACTTATTTGTTTATATAAATTACATGCTTGGTTTATATAAATTATATACTTGGTTTATATAAATTACATACTTTGTTTATATAAATTACATACTTGGTTTATATAAATTATATACTTGGTTTATATAAATTATCTGCACTGCAGAATCCGTAACTTATTAGTAGATTTTAGTTCAATTTGTGTGGGTAAATAAAGGCACACTCAGATTTTTTAACATGTCTTCACTTGACTGTTGATATACTGCCTCGTTTCATGCTGTTAACACAATTAAAAGAATTTGATAAAATTTCCCCATGAACAAGGGTAACCAAGACTTGCCTGTGATAGAACCTACCATAGTAGCCAAAGAAATCATGTCTTGTCATGATGTTAATAAGGTAGGTCTGCAACATGCCACATTTAACAAATGGCATTAGCTGAATTTCTATTTGTTCTATGAAACTAAACACAAATTTGAAACAGAACAGCTTTGGGTTGAGCCTTACTTAATTACAAACAGTGTGTAGAACATATACATTGATAATGAAGTTGGAATGTTGAGGTAATAGAGAAAATCATAAAGATTATTCACAATAATTATTTAAGGAATTTTGCAATTCAGTTTGTTGGAAATTTTTTAAAAAATGCTGTCCTGATTAAATACAAACTAATCAAAATATTGCTTGGATCACTGTATTTGGACACATGGACAGTTAGGGACAGTTTGTTGGTTTCATGATCTTTTGGTTGTATCAACAGGAGGGCTACTTGACCATGGAGGATTATCTTTTATGGACTGTCAATAACCAGCTGACCTCTGACTTCTTAGATCTTCTCAGTCAGGTAGGTATTAATGGGATCTCATGTCCATTATTTTCAATCTTCATATATTGATCAATTAAAAATGATAGACAGAGGGAGTCATTTCAGTGTCTTATAAACCAGCATGTGCTGCCATTCTACAACCTTTCCAATGTGGCTAGTCAATCACCTTAGGCCACAGTGCTGCCATTCTACAACCTTTCCAATGTGGCTAGTCAGAGGATCACCTTAGGTCATAGTGCTGCCATTCTACAACCTTTCCAATGTGGCTAGTCAATCACCTTAGGCCATAGTGCTGCCATTCTACAACCTTTCCAATGTGGCTAGTCAATCACCTTAGGCCACAGTGCTGCCATTCTACAACCTTTCCAATGTGGCTAGTCAGACAATCACCTTAGGCCATAGTGCTGACATGCCATTTACTATTTAACTGTTTGATCTAATTCCGATTGAAGTTAATGATTATGTCTATATGAACCTCAAATAATCTCATGCCAATATAACTGAATTTGTTTGTTTTTCTTGTAGCATAATGTTCACTGTTTTTCATAGACCTGTTGTTTCATTGTATAATAAATTATATTTATGGCCTGGAAAACTCACATGCTTTTTACTTTGATAACAAATATTTTAAAGATAATTTTGTCTTATGCACTTTTGACATTTGATTTTTTGACCAGATTTGTCACATCGTGCTGGGTTTATACCCACAAAGTAAAGAGGAAGAGGGGAAAATTATACAGTGAGTAGATTAACATTGTGAGAAAATAAGTTTTACGACAATGGCGTCTATTTAGGATTGCATGTAAGTGCTTGGTGAGAAATAATCACAGCAAATGCAACGATGATGAACTTATATTTTTAGAATTTGTTCCTACTCTGTATAAGTTAAAATAAAAATTTTAATTTTGTTATAGGAAAGTATTTGTCAAAGAAATTAAAACAGTTATATAACCTAATGTTTTTTTCAAACATGTTGTGTTTTTGTTTTGAAAGCGTTAAATTTGTATAGAGGAATTGTGTTTTAAAAAATTACAACTTTGAAATTAATATTTGTATACAGTGATAATTGTAATCTAATCGAGTTATCTTTCAGGTCATAACTAGAGCATAGTGAATGAAACTTGAATATTTATCCACTTTATCACAATTGATTTAGCTAAAGCCTTTGTTTTCACTTTGTTTTGGTACACTAACTGGAATAATAGAGAGTGCTTGTGTATTGTATGATTGAAATCTCAATTTATTAATTGAAAATATTCACAATCAAATATACAGATCTCTGCAAATTTTTCTGACTTTAATCTCAATTATTTGCTAGCATATCTAATGGTAGGAAAATGAAAAAAATCACAGGAAACCTTAGGAATTTATTCTTATCAAAATCTTCAACATGCTGTCTCCCCCTCACCACACTCCTTTTTTTCCACACAAAATCTTCAAACATATCTGCTGATACCTTATTTAAAAAAAAAAAAAGGAATAAATAATATTTATTTATACTTTTCAACTATATCTTCTTTGGATTTTTTCCAACGCAGGCATTGGCTGGAGAGAGAAAGTCGCAAGCCTTTAGAAGTGGGTCAGATTTGGTATCTGGTCAACATGCAGTGGTGGACCCTTTGGTTGGAGTACGTCAATGCCGAGGTAACATTGGAGGGATTGTTAATAATAGACAAACCTCTACTCAAAGAATTGATAGCACCTGAGCACCGAGGACTAGATATGGTCATATTTTATTGTCTCCTCCTTAGATTGACAAGGAGGACTAGATTTGGTCATATTTTATTGTCTCCTCTTTAGATTGACAAGGAGGACTAGATTTGGTCATATTTTATTGTATCCTCTTTAGATTGACTCGGAGGACTAGATATGGTCATATTTTATTGTCTCCTCTTTAGATTGACTCGGAGGACTAGATATGGTCATATTTTATTGTCTCCTCTTTAGATTGACTCGTAGGACTAGATATGGTCATATTTTATTGTCTCCTCTTTAGATTGACACAGAGGACTAGATTTGGTCATATTTTATTGTCTCCTCTTTAGATTGACACAGAGGACTAGATATGGTCATATTTTATTGTCTCCTCTTTAGATTGACTCGGAGGACTAGATATGGTCATATTTTATTGTCTCCTCTTTAGATTGACTCAGAGGACTAGATATGGTCATATTTTATTGTCTCCTCTTTTAAAAACTGTGGTAAAGACTGTCACTCAAGGATAGGACTGCACATGTNGTTTATAGGTGGATGGGCAGGGTTGGTTTAACTAGGTTTATATATGGTCATATTTTATTGTCTCCTCTTTAGATTGACTCGGAGGACTAGATATGGTCATATTTTATTGTCTCCTCTTTAGATTGACTCGGAGGACTAGATATGGTCATATTTTATTGTCTCCTCTTTAGATTGACTCGGAGGACTAGATATGGTCATATTTTATTGTCTCCTCTTTAGATTGCCAAGGAGGACTAGATATGGTCATATTTTATTGTCTCCTCTTTAGATTGACTCGGAGGACTAGATATGGTCATATTTTATTGTCTCCTCTTTAGATTGACCCTATCAGCAAACAGCAGCCAGCCATCAGGGGCAAGCACTCCAACATGGGGATCGCTTGGGAGGAAGAGTCGGTCATAATGGTTGGGGCAACACGACCAGGGGCAGACAATTTTAACCAAAGGTGCGTATGACAACTGATTCACCAATGAAAGGATTAATGTACGTCATACTTTACTTTGAAGAATATCACTAGTTAAAAGCTGCATTAAGACCCCATTTTTGACTCTGAGGAATACATTTTCGTTCAGCGTTTATCTCAGAAAGTGTCTCTGATTTGATCACAGGCCAACAACTACCTCATTAACCCCCCAAGATGCAAGCACTACCCACAAGGCTCCCAGTCTCTCTCCCATCATGCCAAGAAAGCTTCCACCATCTGGAGGCGACAAGCCCCCTGCCATCAACAATGACCATCTTCTGGTTAACCAGTCCAAGGTAAACTAAATAATGTATTACCAGTAAAAGTCTTCATTGCAAGACCAGTTATGAAAAGCCATATATTTCTACTCAAATTCTTTAAAGTTAGGAATTAATAAATTAAGCTGAATGGATTGTGTTACATCCCAAAAGAGTGGAGTAAGTTTATTGCAAGTCACTCTGCATTGAGAAAAATGAGGTTTCCAACCATTTTTTATAAAGCTTCATAAAAAGGTGGTTATTAATGGTCCCACTAATGTTTGTAGATCCAAGGTCCCACTAAGGTTTGTTGATCCATGGTCCCACTAAGGTTTGTTGATCCATGGTCCCACTAAGGTTTGTTGATCCATGGTCCCACTAAGGTTTGTTGATCCATGGTCCCGCTAAGGTTTGTTGATCCATGGTCCCGCTAAGGTTTGTTGATCCATGGTCCCACTAACGTTCATTAATCCATGGTCCCACTAAGGTCTGTTGATCTATGGTCCCACTAATGTTTGTTGATCCATGGTCCCACTAAGGTTTGTTGTGCTGTGGTCCCGCTAAGGTTTGTTGATCCATGGTCCCACTAAGGTTTGTTGATCCATGGTCCCACTAACGTTCATTAATCCATGGTCCCACTAAGGTCTGTTGATCCATGGTCCCACTAAGGTTCATTGATCCATGGTCCCACTAAGGTTTGTTGATCCATGGTCTCACTAATGTTTGTTGATCCATGGTCCCACTAAGGTTCATTGATCCATGGTACCACTAAGGTCTGTTGATCCATGGTCCCACTAAGGTCTGTTGATCCATGGTCTCAGTAAGGTCTGTTGATCCATGGTCTCACTAAGGTCTGTTGATCCATGGTCTCACTAAGGTTTGTTGATCCATGGTCTCACTAATGTTTGTTGATCCATGGTCCCACTAAGGTTCGTCCATGGTACCACTAAGGTCTGTTGATCCATGGTCTCACTAAGGTCTGTTGATCCATGGTCTCACTAAGGTCTGTTGATCCATGGTCCCACTAAGGTTCATTGATCCATGGTCTCACTAAGGTCTGTTGATCCATGGTCTCACTAAGGTCTGTTGATCCATGGTCCCACTAAGGTTCCTTGATCCATGGTCCCACTAAGGTCTGTTGATCCATGGTCTCACTAAGGTCTGTTGATCCATGGTCCCACTAAGGTTCATTGATCCATGGTCCCACTAAGGTTTGTTGATCCATGGTTTCACTAATGTTTGTTGATCCATGGTCCCACTAAGGTCTGTTGATCCATGGTCCCACTAAGGTTCATTGATCCATGGTCTCACTAAGGTCTGTTGATCCATGGTCCCACTAAGGTCTGTTGATCCATGGTCCCACTAAGGTCTGTTGATCCATGGTCCCACTAATGTTTGTTGATCCATGGTCCCACTAAGGTTCATTGATCCATGGTCTCACTAAGGTCTGTTGATCCATGGTCCCACTAAGGTCTGTTGATCCATGGTCTCACTAATGGTTGTTGATCCATGGTCCCACTAAGGTTTGTTGATCCATGGTCCCACTAAGGTTCATTGATCCATGGTCCCACTAAGGTTTGTTGATCCATGGTCCCACTAAGGTTTGTTGATCCATGGTCCCACTAAGGTTCATTGATCCATGGTCTCACTGAGGTTTGTTGATCCATGGTCCCACTAAGGTTTGTTGATCCATGGTCCCACTAAGGTTTGTTGATCCATGGTCCCACTAAGGTTTGTTGATCCATGGTCCCACTAAGGTTCATTGATCCATGGTCCCACTAAGGTTCATTGATCCATGGACTCACTGAGGTTTGTTGATCCATGGTCCCACTAAGGTTTGTTGATCAATGGTCCCACTAAGGTTTGTTGATTCATGGTCCCACTAAGGTTTGTTGATCCATGGTCCCACTAAGGTTCATTGATCCATGGTCCCACTAAGGTTTGTTGATGCATGGTCCCGCTAATGTTTGTTGATCCATGGTCCCACTAAGGTTTGTTGATCCATGGTCCCGCTAATGTTTGTTGATTCATGGTCCCACTAAGGTTTGTTGATCCATGGTCCCACTAAGGTTCATTGATCCATGGTCCCACTAAGGTTTGTTGATCCATGGTCCCGCTAAGGTTTGTTGATCCATGGTCCCACTAAGGTTTGTTGATCCATGGTCCCACTAGGGTTTGTTGATCCATGGTCCCACTAATGTTTGTTGATCCATGGTCCCACTAAGGTTTGTTGATCCATGTGCCCACTAAGGTTCATTGATCCATGGTCCCACTAAGGTTTATTGATCCATGGTCCTACTAATATTTGTTGATCCATGATCCCACTAAGGTTTGTTGTGCTGTGGTCCCGCTAAGGTTTGTTGATCCACTGTCCCACTAAGGTCTGTTGATCCATGGTCCCACTAAGGTTTGTTGATCCATGGTCCCACTAAGGTTTGTTGATCCATAGTCCTACTAATATTTGTTGATCCATGGTCCCACTAAGGTTTGTTGATCCATGTGCCCACTAAGGTTCATTGATCCATGGTCCCACTAAGGTTCATTGATCCATGGTCCTACTAATATTTGTTGATCTATGGTCCCACTAATGTTTGTTGATCCATGGTCCCACTAAGGTTTGTTGTGCTGTGGTCCCGCTAAGGTTTGTTGATCCATGGTCCCACTAAGGTTTGTTGATCCATGGTCCCACTAAGTTTTGTTGATCCATGTGCCCAGTAAAAAAACTAAAAACATTTGCACAGCATTTACTTTTTGTCCAATATTTTTCAAAATTTGCTGAGCTGTAATTCTAAACAGCTGTGCAGCCTAAAGTAAACATTGGTTGTGTTATCTAATTAATGAATATTGATACTTAACTCCTTTATTGAGACTATCGTTTCAATGAAGAATTTTTTTTTTTTCATTGGTCTAATTTGACATTTCTTTTCACAGTTTACATCCATGACAAATGAGGGTGGCAGGCTCAAACGGGATGTGGTGCGAGGGAAAGACTTTGAAATAGTCCCAGAATGCATTTGGAGGGCGCTGACCACATGGTACGGTGGTTCCCCGGCATTGCCAAGAACTGTAAGTGGTTGTTGGAATGAAGGGAACACATTTATGTTTCCCATACTCACGTATATGCACAAGTTGAATAGGTTTTTTTTACACACAGAAATCTCAAAAAGTGTTTTAAACATACATAACAAATTTAATTTTGGGAATCAGTGATGAAAGGTGCCAGTCAAAGGTTTCCTCATCATTTAAAAGTGTGTTTTAAATATATAACTGTTAAAGTTGTGAGCTTACCTCAATGAATAAAATAGTGGACAGAATATTTTTAAAAATAGTCCCAAGGAGAAAATGTCATCTTAAAAAGTATTTACTTATCTTTCAGCTTGATATTCCCCTTACCTTAGGTGTTAAATGTTGATATCCACAGGTGATTAACTCTTCAGTAAATGAACACATCCCCGAACTGGAGCTGTACCCAATATGTGTACGAATACTACGACATCAAACCAACAACCAGAGGCCAGTGAACTCTACAGCCTTCACGGGGATGATGACCACTGGACTGAGCAGCATGGGTTTAAGTAGGTTCATAGGTGGATGTGAGGGTTGGTTAAAGTAGGTACAGAGGTGGATGTGAGGGTTGGTTAAAGTAGGTTTATAGGTGGTTGTGAGGGTTTTGGTTTAAGTAGGTTAATATGTGTATGGGCAGGATTGGTTTAACTAGGTTTATAGGTGGATGGGCAGGATTGGTTTAACTAGGTTTATAGGTGGATGGGCAGGATTGGTTTAATTAGGTTTATAGGTGGATGGGCAGGATTGGTTTAACTAGGTTTATAGGTGGTTATGCAGGATTGGTTTAACTAGGTTTATAGGTGGATGGGCAGGGTTGGTTTAAGTAGGTTTATAGGTGGATGGGCAGGATTGGTTTAA
>MUZC01004479.1:191353-219189 GCA_002072015.1 Radix auricularia | reverse complement strand
CCCCCCCCCCCCCCCCATACTAGCGGTATTTTGTATTTGAAAATTAGCATGTTTAAAATCATTTTTTTCTTTGGTCAATTAAGTATGTTTTTAGTTTAAGGCTGCACTCTAAGATCGTAACACGCGTGAAATCACGTAAGTCGTCATTGAATAAAGTTTGGGCAATCATATATTTCAGTGCAGCTTTAATTTAAAGTTGCGCGTTTTGAATGACATCAAATGTGTGATTCCGACCCCCCCCCCGAAAAAAAACAGTGCGTGACGTCATTTATGGGCGGCCCCTAAAAGGGCGGCATATTGGAGACCGCCCCGGGCGGCAAAAGCTCTAGCTACGCCTCTGTGCATAACTATGATGACTCAATAAATAGACATTATTATATAGTAACATACAATACTGTACACCTATGATGACTCAATATTAGACATTATTATATAGTAACATACAATACTGCATAACTATGATGACTCAATAAATAGACATTATTATATAGTAACATACAATACTGCACAACTATGATGACTCAATATTAGACATTATTATATAGTAACATACAATACTGCATAACTATGATGACTCAATAAATAGACATTATTATATAGTAACATTCAATACTGTACACCTATGATGACTCAATATTAGACATTATTATATAACTGTGGTAAGTCCACAATAGTTGATATAGTAACATACATTAACTGTACAACTATGATGACTCAATATTAGACATTATTATATAGTAACATACAATACTGCATAACTATGATGACTCAATATTAGACATTATTATATAACTGTGATGATACAGACAAAAGACGGTACTAAATAGCTATGATGACAATTTATGCTGCAGATCTGAAGTCACTTTTTGACCCCTGTAGATTATTCCCACTAACCATTCTGTGTCATGTAATCTAAAGATGATTGGCTGAAGTCATAAATCAGCTGAACTGCAGCATCCAATCAGGAGTCGTTATCACTAAAGCTTATCCATGATTAAACATGTTGCACTTTTGTTTTGGTTTTTGCTGGATTAGTTGATTTCATGGGATAGTGTGTAGACATTTGGGATAGTGTGCAAACATTTGGGATAGTGTGTAGACATTTGGGATAGTGTGTAGACATTTGGGATAGTGTGTAGACATTTGGGATAGTGTGCAGACGTTTGGGATAGTGTGCAGACATTTGGGATAGTGTGTAGACATTTGGGATAGTGTGCAGACATTTGGGATAGTGTGCAGACATTTGGGATAGTGTGCAGACATTTGGGATAGTGTGCAGACATTTGGGATAGTGTGTAGACATTTGGGATAGTGTGTAGACATTTGGGATAATGTGTAAACATTTGGGATAGTGTGCAGACATTTGGGATAGTGTGCAGACATTTGGGATAGTGTGCAGACATTTGGGATAGTGTGCAGACATTTGGGATAGTGTGTAGACATTTGGGATAGTGTGCAAACATTTGGGATAGTGTGTAGACATTTGGGATAAAATTAACTTTTTAAATTCTGAAGTCTTACATTTTAAAATTGTATTTTTAATCTGGGGAAAAAAAGCGAGTGGGGGGTGTGTATTGCATCATTTCAATGTCTTTAAACTAATGCCACAAACTAAGGTCATAGAAATGAACATTTTCAAACAATTATAGCTTCAGATTGTATCTCTGTATCTTAATATAACTCAGTTCACTAAACAACTTATTCCTGATGCGATATTTTTTTTGACAGGGAAGAAATGAACCGAGTGATGTCCAAGCTGTCACAGCAGCTTCAGTTTCACCTGGAGACGTCCAGACTCATGGAGCACGGCGGCCAGGACGATGGGGACCTGGTCCACAAACTGAGAAAGTTACTGCTAGAGACTGAGTCTCAGCTGAACACAGAGCGTGCCCTTCACCAGGTGACCAGGAGCTCAATGCAGGCCCTGGATGAGGACTGCACACGACTTCGCCAGAACATCTTGGCCGTAAGAAGAAGAGCCCTCAATACAGATAAGTAAGTTATGAAACTGGTAACATTGAGTAACATACACATTAAAAAAAAAGAGAATGCTGCTGAAATATATTCATGGATTTAGCCGAGATGTTATTGACATATATACATAGATTTAGCTGGATTATTATTAAAATTAAATGTTAAAATATTTTTCATCGTATCTTTATTAGCCCAGCGTTTGACTTGTATACTGTATGTAATTAAATCTTATAATTTTATTGGCACAAATATTAATAGATTTAGCAAGTAGTTTGTTATAATATATAAATAGATTTTGCTATTATATTATTAAAATAAGAAATAAATTAAGCAGATTTATCATTCAAATTAATCAATAGATTTAGCTAATGTGCCATTAAAATACATAGAAGTTTAGCTGATTTATATCAAATAAGTATTTGATGTTATAGTAAGGTTTACTAATTTGAACCATTCATAATTATTAACTAAATGAGATGATCAAAGAATTATTATCTTTTAAGGAATTCTATAAATAGCATCAGGTTTTGTCAACATTTCTACAGAATTGTTTCTTTGCTTTTCTCTCGTTAGAAAAGAGAAAAATCGTATGGAGGAGATCAATGAAATCATCGCCAGGTCCCAGACCAGGGCTCACGCTCTCATGTCCAGCGGTGAGTTCAGTCTTGACGGATCTCTGCGTAATCTGACGCCATCACGGGACTACAATGTTGGCGATGCAAGCTTCTCCTTGGACACGTCCCTGGCCAGCGAGGCGTCATTTGCTGATGCTCAAATAGCCAACTTGTCTTTTTTAAATCTCTCTGGTACATTCAATGGGAACACAGGAAAAAAATAAGCTTTATATGAAGTTATGAGGAATATCAATTTGGAGGCTGTCTAGTCAAACAAACCAAATTTGGTCAACAACATTGAATTCTTTCAAAGAGAACTTGTGTTTTCACATTCAACCTTTTTTCTGAAAGTGAAAATATATCAAGTTTTGTGGTGTCAATTTTTAACATGGAAATCTGTCTTCAAGCTCCAACTTGATGCACATAGGATGCTGTAAAGCGGTGGTAATTGAATCATAAAAACCATAGAAACCCAACTCTGCTGAAGTGAAACTAGACATACCGCAGGACTTATTAGCCTCATCTCACTTAGCTCTGACCTTTCACCCCCCATACTCTCAGCTTTGGTATAACCCAAATTTAATATCAATTTGTTTTGTCCTGTGTAAAATTTGCAGATGTCAGGCATCATTTTTTATACTGTTGTATGCATGTTCACCTGTTTAACAATATCAACCCATTTTAGAATAAAACGGTTAATTAAATAAAACTTTTATTATTTATTGTAGTTATTTACTAAGATATTTTTACTGAGAAGAAAGTAGTTGGATTACTGGATCCATTTCACAACTTTGAGTTTTGAATGAATTCATTCAAGTTCTTCTTTATACTTATATGGACTAAACAAAACTTTTTTGTTACTTACTTCTTAGTGGACACTCAACTATTATAATGTGGCTTAGATTTGTTTCTCCATAATGTATTCATAATTTATGCAGCTGGTGGTCTATCCACCCCTAGTTTTATTTACAAGATTGATATTGTGGTAACTGATTTCTGACACAAAGTATGACATTATATTTTGCTAAAAAATTAAGAGTAATAATAGCTATTTTTTTGGTAGCATGTGATATAATTTCCGTCCATTTTTATTGGTGTAGCTTTAATTTAATTGACAAAATTCCTTATAAATTATATTGGCAACTGATCCTATGACTTATATATACAACATTCCGTATGAAATACATTTTAAAATAATCTTCTTGTCATAGTTTACTTCCAATCCATGACAAAACTGTTATTATGACATACTGTGTACTTATTTATTAGCGAAATCTAATTAATTTTATTTCTATTGTATTTTATATTTGATATGAAATATGCTTGATTAAATAAGTAATTACATTTTATAATTAGGCACAAATTTATATTTTATAATTAGACACAAATTTATATTTTCTAATTGGACACAAATTTATATTTTCTTTTAGCCACATAAAAAAAAAATATTAAAAATTTTTAAAACCATTTTGATCATAAAAAAATTGTTGAAATGATCAGATTCAGATGTAGACAAAACTCATTCAGACAGATCTAATTGTATAATGAATATAAATTTTATAACACCTAAAGGCTAACTTAACCATTTGTTAAACAATTTTGAAATTAACTTTGCAATCTAAAAAAATAAACATTAAGAAAATAATTATTGCATTTATTTTTATAGCAATTTGTGGGTAATCCATTTTAATGTGGGCTCATTATATTTGAAGAATTTCTTCCTTTGAAAATAAGAGAGTTGTTTGAAAATTAAATATTGTTATACCAAACTGTTTTTTTTTTTTGTTATGTAACTTGTTGATATCATTACTGCTCTTAATATTTTATAGTTTTTAAAATACAAATGCTTACACGGTTTGAAGCTATTTCTTATTCTTAATTTATGTCAGTTTGCTTTATTCAATATTAATGTCAGTATTTGTAATCAAATATTATGTCTGGATGTATCACAAACTTGATATTTATATTAATAGATGAATGACTCTCGAAACCAACTCATTAGGATTTGAAACGTAGATTAGTGGATATAGTTTCTAGGCCTTGAATGTAATGGTTTCCTTTATGATCTATTGGTGAGTACCTTGTAATGACTAGATCCTAATTTGTATTCTGTTCAGATCGTACACTCAAGGTTATTGTCATAAGCCATTCGGCACATGGATATATTGTTTTTAAAATGCTACTTTATGTAATTTTCTTTATGGTATCAAGAAACTTTTAAACACATGGTGCTATTGTTTACTGATGCTGAAAATCAAAACATTCCAAGAGTATTTTTCACTAGCTGTTCATTTTGATAGTAAACTTAATATTAAACTACAACTTTGATTCCTCAATTACTGTGTTTCTTTGTGTTATTTATGTAAAACAGGCTTGTTAAAAATTATATATTTAATATTAAAATATTATTTTTTTTATTTAAGACTCCCAAATAATTTTCTAATTTTACTCATGGTGGTTTTGAAATTATTAATTTTCTCCCTTTTTTTTCTCCTACATGAAATTTACTAATGAAAAACTACTTCAAACAAAGATCCAGTCAGTAGTTTGATTGTTATGTTGGGTTCTTAATACGCAATCCTTATTTTTTGTCAACTCAACCTTTGAAAATTAGGTAAAAACTATAATCTGCAAAATAGGTAAAAACTATGATTAAAATTAAAGGGAAAGGTGGCAATCATCATTTTCAACAGTCAGTACCACCCAAATAGGCTATCTAATAATATTTAGTTTCATGGGATGAAAGTTAGCATAAGAAATAATTAAAAATAACAGGAGTCTTCATGAGGACTGATACCAAAGATTGTATTGAATCTTAACAAGAGCTAGAAACAAGAAAAAAAAATAGTATTGCACAATGGATAATGACAACAGTACAAAAATAGAGGGTTAAAAAAGGTAAAAGCTAGAGTCTTCGTATAAAGCCTGCAAACCATAAGTTAATAAATATGTGCACAAAATGTTCTTACTTTCACACCAGAGTATAAACAATTAGTTATAAAAATTATAAGCATTTGTTCTTATATGAAAATATAATAGATCCAATCAATAGGTGTGTTCCTATAAGTTATAAAAAAGTTACTCTCACAATTTATAGGCAATGTAATTAACTTCAAGTAAAGTGATTTTTTAACTTCACAATGCGAGAACTTATAGAGCACTTAATGCTAAATTTTTGTTCCTTAAATTTGTCCTTGAATAAAAGATAATCAAATTTTAAATAGGAACACAGCTAAGGCAATTTGAATAAATAATGTTAATAGCCTCAACATTGGTTGATAACTTGATAAAAGTTTAACCTAAGTTAAAAAATAAACAGGGCTAGATTTGTGTTTAAAAAAAATCATACATTTGATATTTTCACCACAAAACAATAAGAGAAAATAAGCAAAAACTTGGATTTTGAGTATTAAAAAATGACAGCTCTTAGTTCATTAGAAAAATAAAAATATTGGCTAGCTTTTAATGAGCAATCAGTAATATCTGATTGAGGTGCAAATTGATGCCATGAAGAAACAATTAAAGAATTAAAAATGAGAGATCAATTATTTAACTATTTTTTTTTAAAAAACGTGAAACTTTTCGTAGGTAACCACACAAGAGGGCATGTAATAGAAAAATTCACAATTTTTAGTTTTTAGGATACTACATAAAAATAAACTTGATATAAAAATCAATAATTTTACCAGAAATAAAAATTGTATTCTGATTGACAATATGTAAGTGAATGAAGCAATGGTAAAGTCTTTTTTATATTCTGTATAAAACTATACAAATTAAAAGTATATCAACTGGTGTAGATTTCTTAAAACAGGAAAGAAACAAAGCACTGTTGGGAATAGTTAACAAGCAAAGATTTCTAATATGGTATGAAGGCACTTAGAAAAATAAAGTAAAAGGAAGCAAACAGAAATAAAATTAGTTAATACAAATAAAATTTAAAAGAACTAACTGGATTAAAAGAAAAACTTTTTTCCTCCTCCTTGTCAGAATTCGATAATCAAATTTGATTCCCATGATAGTTAAAATTAACATTCAAAAAGTAATATGACATTACATTTCTCAGACTCCTAATTTTGCAGTTAAAGAGACTGATTTATAGCCAAGATGAGAGAGCTATAAAAATAGAATGTAACATAGTGACCAAATAAAGTTACCTGACCAGGCGTTTAGTCAATGAATAATTGATACAGTTTTTAGTTTCTATATGACTAGGTGTCATTTTCACGGTATTAAATAAATACATTTTTGGGGCAAATAGATCAGTGGATGCAACACATTCAATTCAATTATTTAATATTTTTACATCATCAAAAAGCCCACCATCAATTTGGTGTAAAATTTAACTAATGGTAGCTTGTAACTTTTAAAGAGATCTAAATGATACATTTCTGCTACAAGGTTGTTTTTACTGATGACTAACCATTCAATATATCATGATAGTGATATTAAGGCTCAGGGAGTACAAGAAAATTACACAATGCAACATTCTAAAAGTAAAATGGCTGGAGAGTTTTACTAAATGAAACAAGTTTTGATGAAATAATAAAGAGCTATTAAAAGACTATTAGAAGGCATTATCACATTTTGTGAAATTCAATAGAAAGCATGGCATACATCTAACAACATTTAAAGTAATTCTTTTCCTAAGGGTAAGGGCCAATATTATAAATGGTTGGCTGTTCCTTTAATTTCATTCATTTTGCAATTCATAAGGAATAGAAAGTTTAGGTTCTCATATGATGTCAAGTAACAGAGAACTTTTACTTGTTACAAATTTTTTAAAGATAGCTAAAAATAAAATTGTGACATTAACCGGCTACTAACAGCAATTAAGTGTTGAGAGGGATTCTGTTGCTTTTAGTTAAGGTAACAGTCAAATCATTCATTTTAGTGACAGTCAATGTCATACCTTATTCATTTAATCAAGTTCATAATATCCTGTAAAGAAGGAGTGCTGTAGAGTATATGATTTATTTTGTCATATATATTTTTATACATTTACTTTTTTCAAATATTTTTTGGTGGAGGGTGGGGGTATTTTCTTTTTTTAAAAAGCCATCATTTGTATTTTCTGTAACATACACTAAATAAGAAGTTTTCTATTTTCACAATTAACTTTTTAAAAATTAAAAACAAATCCTTTCTACAAATTAAACTGTCACTGTATGAAATAGACCTCTCTATTCTATGGTTCTCTGAAATAGACAAAAACGTTTGCTCCATAGTATGAAACAGACTTAATAAATGATTATGTGATGTAAATTAACAAAAACTTCTATACATCTATTTTTAAGCCTAATAAGGATGTATTTTAATAAAAGTGTTTTTTGCCATCTTTATTTATCTCAGTAATATATAAAGTTTCAGCTATTCATGTAAGGCAACCCGATAAGCCATGAGACAACATCTACATGTACCATTAGGACACATGACAGAATAAACATACTGACTTTGAGCACTTCAAAAAGATGTCAAATATAAAGAAATTTGATCATTGACAACATTTAAAAAAAAACAGAAAAAATGTGGAATGTCATTCCATGGTTACAACAAAATGAAAAACTGGCATGTTTTTCACATGAGCTACAACAAACATATGAGAATCATAGTATCCATGACCTTAAAATACAAACTTTCACTTAAAATATACCAACACCGACACATGGCAAATGTCAGGGCCACTAGAACCAATCAAGAGATCAATGTTTAAATGACTAGATCTAGAAATACAAATATAACATAGAACAAAATGAAAACATTTCAATAATAATTTCATATAGTAAAGTTAAAAATTGTAATTAAAAATTATATAAATATATATATGAACAAAGCAACTCCATTTTAATGACACTCCACATTCACCCAACACATCATCTCATCAATGTCAATATTTTATTAAAGCACACCATTTAAAAAAAACGTATTATTCATTATATACTCACTGTCAGCAAGACAAATAAAAGAAATTTATGAAGATGAAAAAAAATTTGAATGGAAAAACTTACAGAAAAACTTGTTGTTTTTAATAAATAAAAGATTTTAAAAAGTAATGTGTTAAAAGCTTTAGATTTGCTGATATGTTGTGAAAATAGACTTCAGACTTCACCAATAATTTTCTCTGTTAATTTTTATAAATTTTTCAAAAATGTTTTACTTTAAATATTATGGACACCAGTCTGTGTCAGTTTTCAAAAGGCTTATTTATATATATATATTAAAACTTATTAGTTTATAATGAGCAAGTACAGAATGGTATTGATGTCAGAATTGTACTTAAAGATTTCATTGCAACATCTTGTAATTTAGCATTTTTTTTTTTTTTAAAACTAAATAATATTTTTCAAGTAAAAAGTTGTGTGCTTTTACCGTGAACTAATTAAAGATGATCAAATCCTGATTAAATTGAATGTCATACAGAAAGGTACTGCATAACGCTTTTTAATAAAAAACAAATTACACAAACTATTTGTGTAAGAAAACAATAAATTTAAGCTTTATTTATGAACTAATTTAAATAATAGTAAACGTTTGGGCTAATGCCTTCATCAGTACAAAGTACAAAGTAATGATGAAGGCATGAGCCGAAACGTTTACTATTATTTGTATTAGTTCATAAATAAAGCTTAAATTTATTGTTTTCTTACACAAATAGTTTGTGTAATTTGTTTTTTAAATTGAATGTGCTGGTTAATGACAGTGTTTACAAAATACTAGTAAGATAAGTCAGGGGGGCAGTGTTAACAGTATGTGAGGCAGTGAGCCAGTGTCCTATGTTGGGTAGTGGGTCTGAAATGGGAAAATTAGTGCAGGCTTTATACCATAAAATATGTCCTGTTTCAGGGCCCTCACAGTGGGGGGAGGGGGGCCTCTAGAGGTGACCCTACTTGCCACCTCCTTAGGCTGCCTTCGGTTGACCCTCAATTCTGTTTTATTTTATATTTCTTAAATGTACATGTGTAAAATTGAATAACATAAATTTATTTATTTATTTAATGTTCAATGTTTTATAATAAATACATTCAATTTTAATCCTTTTCTCCATGCATTTTCAAGATAAATGAAGCAAGCTCACACCATCATTTAAAGTCTTGTAGTTGTACAAACTTAAAATTTCTAAATATAAACATTTGTCAAAGTTTGCAGTAAAAATAAAGTACAAATTATGCTAATCAAAATCATTTTAAAGCAAAATGTAAATATCTTTAATAACTATTGAAATTCTTAAATGTAATTAAAAATACATATTGAAACAAATTTTATGCATGCCACATAAAAAAACAAAACAATTCTGAATGACTAGTCACAGAAAAATATAAAAATTTCAATCAAAATGGAATAAACAAATAAAGAAAAATAGTAACTTCATAAAAGTCATACATTCAGGTTAAAAGGTATTTTCATGTGTATATTATGTAGCACCATAAAGTAATTAACCATAAAAGAATGACTTCATTTTTGTCTTTCTTGTGATCTTCAACAGTAGTGCTTCCCAACCTCTTGCTATTGTAATTTTTTTTTAAAATAATTTATTTATGAAGTCTATTTTTTTTGTTCCATAACTATGTTGCTAGTTTCCCCTTTGTTTGGGATCAAGACATTTAAAAAAAACTTGAGGCCTCTCAGTGGAAAGGTTTTGGAGTCAGTGTTGTATACAAAAATAGAAACAAATAATAATAGTAGATTTTTCTGTAGTCATATTTGATCAAAAAAATTAATCAATGACATTATTTTATTGATCCTCATACTCATTAGTGGGACAATGAAGTAGAGTTTATTTTTCAAACAATTTATATATATATAAATATATATTAAGGATGCTTTATATTGAGTTCCTTTTTTGCTGTTACACCTTGTTACATCTCTCATACAAAGTTCTAATCAGCAATAATAAATGTTAAATGCAGTTTTCTGTATGTTATTCAAATAAAACAAATAAGATGTGTAACTATTTCATAGGTTCTCATATAATGAACAACAGTCTATTTAAGTCTAATCTATTTAAAAATTGTTACCGTATTTACTCGTTCTAAAGACCACTTTTTTTTACAAATTCTAGGGGAATAATTTGGGTGGTTGGCTTACGAGCGGGTCATAGGTGATTTCTGCATGTACATTGAATATCGGTGTAGTTATTGTTGATCATCAAGGTCTTTGTCTACGTTCCACAAGATTCGACTGCTCGACCAGAAGCTATAAAATATTATTAAACATCTGGTCTTACCTTATTTATTCATTTTATTTACTTTTGTGAATTTTTAAATACATTTTTTAAAAATTGTGTTTTTAACAACGAATTTTAATATACACTCTTTTGCAACTGTCCTATTATTTTTTGGGGTCAGTTACAAGCTGGCTACACACTTTTTATATTTTTCTCTTCCAAAAGAGGATGTCAGCTTATGAACAAACTGACTAGAGATCAAGTATAAACGGGAGGTCTTCACATGTAGGAAAAAAAGAGTACATTTTAAAAGTAATATCTTATTTTTTTTTTACCTAATTCTTAATATCTTTTATGTAGAAAGCTAATTTTATAAAGAATAGACATCTAATTTTTTATTATTTCTATTATTTTTTTTTAAAAATGTTATAAGTTTAGTAACTAGTAACACTCAAATATATTAAATTATTTATATTATATGTACATTTATTTATTTGGCATACAATCCAAACTTTTAAAATTTGTCTCCTATCTAATGCACTTGTCCCTTAAATATAATTATTAACAAAATGATTCGTAAAACTTATACTATTTTACTTTGTTAGTGCTTTTAATTTTCTAAAGACTGATTTTTTAAAATAAACCTTTGTTACTTTTTAATGTTTACTAGTTGTCATGGTGCACATTTTTTAGCTTTCTCCAAAAGAACAAAAAAAATAAAAAGCTAAAATTACTTTGATTACAATGTGTGGAAAATCAAAACCTAAATTGTGCATGAATATCTCAAAATCTAGTTTGACTGAAAAAGAGGACATCTCTGTAAATTTATGAAAAAAATGAGTTTTAGTAACCCTAATATCCATATTTGTATTGAAAATCCGGAATAATGAAATTAAAAAATTTTCAAATGCAACATTGATAAACATGCCAACCCAATAAATATTATGGGTTTCTATTAATACTAAAATAAGTTGCTGACAATACTGGCCATAACAGATAAAGATGTATACAAATCCAATATAAAAATCATTATATTTATAGGCCTAAATATAGTTACAATTCAGAAGATATTTCAAATAATTTATTAAAAGTTAAGACCTTATTCAATTGTTAGATGGTTTGAATTAATGAAGTTACTGACTTATGACAAAAATTCTAATATTTTTTGTCCATGAATATAATTTAAAAAATTATTACATTAAAGACCCTCTACTTTATGTATGAGACATTTTTGGACTTTACATTAGCCAAATTTTTAAAAATATATAAAACAAAGAGATTCTGATTAAGAAAGTTGAATTCTCAAGTGTCTAAACCAAAAGTTTTTGAGCCACTTACAAAGAATGTCACAGTATTGGAAGCCATAAGTTGTTTTTTATAATTGACTCATTAATTTAAATAAAGAGAATATATAATCTTAAATGTGTAGTATTTTAATGCACAAATACATTTGGCAGAAATGTGGATTGGTACAGAACCTTTGTTAAACAAATGCACTAAATGTGTTTGGCAAATTTAGACCAAATGTTGGTCATAGTAATATATATGGTCAGTAATTTTATCTAATGAAAAAATCTATAGATTTCATGTCTGAAGATTAGTCATTTAAAGTCTTGTTGTAATATAGAACTGCAGCTTACTAATCACTTTATTAGAAACATTTTTAAAAATATTATCCTTCTAATACTGATGCTAAAGAATTTATGGTTTAAATGTATTACAATTAAATTTGCGTAGACACTAATTTAGTTGTTTTTTTAAAACTAAATTTGGTAATATTTGTCATATTAATTAAAAATGTTATTCATTAATCAATAGCAGCACCAAATTTCTTTTAAAAAATTAATTAAAAAGTTTTATGATAAACTTGATGTGCTTTTCTTTACAATATTTTTAATCATAAAAAAACTTCACTTCTCAGGTAAGCTATGTAATAATGCATATTTTGAATAAAGGCGCTATGTAATATCTGATATTATAAATGTTAAAACTTGTGCATTTAATACAAATTGGTGAAAAATAGATCCTTTCAGGTTTATATTCGTTTGATCAGAGCGGTATATTTGAGCTTAACATAAGCAAAAAATTAACTTTTGACCAAACACACTTTGTCTAGAAAAAGAAAACAAATTGATGTTAAAAAAAATATTACAAAATCATAAATTTAATTTGTCAATAAGTCCAGATTTGGCGACAGTCATTTCAAAGAACTTATGATGCAGTAATTTAAGATATAGATTTATTTATAAAATATTGACTTTTTGAGCAAATCAGGTTCACTGTTCTCAAGCACATACCTACAATATTATACTTCTCAAACATATAATTTAATAATCAACAGTTTTTTTGGAATGTTATTAGTCTTATAATCGCACACGATTGTAACAATATCATTGATAACTTGATATGAACAATTAAAAAAATAAAAGTCGTTGTGGCTTGTTTCACCATTCTTCAGAAAATAGAAATTTGGTGGCACTGATCATTTCATTCAAGGCAATTGCCAAAATTAGATCATGTAGAAATATTATTGAGGCATTAATTATAGAAAGTAGATGCAACCTGTATTAAAAGAAAATGTCTGTAAGTTTTCAACACTGGTGAGCCAGCTGTTTGTATAATTTTAAATAGATAAATCTTTTTTTTATAAGAAAAATAAGACTGAACAATCTAATGAACATTCAGAGTACAATATTAAAAATACAAAATCTTATGTTTAAAAATAACTTTGAAAGAGCTGTATCACAATAAAAAAGAAGAAAAGTATCAAATTGATTGATTGTAGAGAGCTAGGCGATCTGACAATGTTGTAGCACTATTGCCACCTGTGCTAAGCTCAAATGCACGATCCTTACAAGGCAGTTCAAAAGCACTGTCAGTGGGGAAGGAGCCCCCACACTTGGCTTGAACTTTGTGTTGCAGTTGTATTAAAAGCTCGGAGGCAGAATTGTTGAGCGTTACCTTGGGGTGGACCCCAATGGAATCATGCTGGGGGGATGAAGATGCCAGATAGGACTGGTACCATGCCACAGTTCCCAAATCTTTGCCAGTGGTCAAACCTAAGGCACTGGGTGTTAAAGTGTTAGGGGAGAGCGACAATGAAGGTGGTATGGTGGTTTTCGATGTTGATGTCTGCAGAGTTTTCCCTTGTGCTGATGTCAAGGGGGGTGGGGAGGGTGAAGGCGTGTCATCTTTCAACTTGGATATATTGTAAGTGTCGTCCTCTGGGCCGGGATCTGTCCCACTAGACTGGGTCGTCGTCGTTGTTGGAGTTTCATCTTTACAGTTGGAAGGTGACTGTGAATCTCTGCATTTTTTCTGCCTTAACAAATGTCTCTCTTTGACTTTGTATTCAAGAGTTGAGTGGGGGACACCAAAGTAGCTGCCAGCTCGGTGCACACTCATCTCTCCTCGTTGTACGGCCTTGACTGCATCCATCAGCAACTGAGAGTTGTACTTGCGATACTGGCCACGTTTGGGTCGTGTCTTCTTGGCTGTAGGACAACTAGAATCAGAGTGAGAATTTGATGAGTGCATTCCTGATTTGCCACAATCTTTTTTTATTCTTTTGGGGGGCGAACATCCGCCATTTAAAACCTTGACATCTTTTCGACTGGATATTTCACTTGAGAATCCCACAGAATTTCGTTCCGTAGATTTTCCCAAAATGCATTTACTAGTATCTGGGCTTGATTGAAGAGAACTCTCATCTGAACTTCCATCTCGAAATCTCATTTTTTCAGAGATTGTTTTGGCAATAATATCTTTAAGTGTGTCACCGATTCGGCTGCTTTCATTGACTTTCCCAAAAGGCTTTGGAACAGGATTCTCTTCTTTCATCATGTTAGTGTAGATACTTTCCATGATATGCTTATACATTGGCGCGGTTAAATTTTCATCATTGTGACTTTTAGCTAGAAAGGGAGAAAAGGCTGGTAAATATGGACCAAATGGACTAAAAAGTTCAGACTCCTGTTGGCATTGTTTTGATTTGGTTTCAAAATTTTTTCTCCCATAATTCTGTTTAATTTCCATAAGCTTCTGATGGACTAGTTTACGAACAACATTAACCAGTAATGGGAGCTTCAGGTGATTGGCATGGGCTGGCCTAGGCTGGTTTTCATTACACCCATTTAAATTATGCATACGTCTTATCTGACTTAAACGATGCTCCACATAGTGACTGCTATCCTCCTGTTCCAGCTTGATGCTTATTGGATACGGTAAAGGAGGCAAGAAAGATAGCCCTCCAGCAGTCAGCATTGAATCACATACACCATATAAACCCAACTCTGATAAATTTAAACTAGACATACCATTGGACCGAGGAGACCCATAAAGACCCATCTCACTTAGATCTGACCTTTCATCCCCATAGTCATCTGGTATCACCTCTGGGTCTGGTTTAACCATTTTACTCCTAAGAGTCGATCGAGGGATTCCATAAATCATGGCTGCCCTGCGTGTACCCAGTTTCCCACTTCTAACGTCAGACACGGCCAAATCTAAATCCTCTTCTGTGTAGCCTTGCCTGTTGGCCTCTTGTTTTTTACTAGGCCTGAGAAAAACAATTTGAAAACTAATAAACAGCATACAAAATATTTGGCTGTTATCTGAATATAATATCTGTTTAATAGAATTTTATTATAGCATTATATATTTAAATTACTTTGACAATTTAGGACACTAAAATAGTAATGGTTGATCCCAACATCACAAAGATCAAAAAG
Organism: Radix auricularia; assembly: GCA_002072015.1. Classification (NCBI taxonomy): domain Eukaryota; kingdom Metazoa; phylum Mollusca; class Gastropoda; family Lymnaeidae; genus Radix; species Radix auricularia. Next base: position 203,707 of record MUZC01004479.1, on the reverse strand, counting down.
AAATTTACAACAATAAAAAAACAGTTCATTAATTATTATTACAAAACTACCAACCTGCCTACAGCCAGGTGAGGAACTCGAAGTTTGGCCAAAATATCAGATGACACAGTAGCAGTAGCCTGGGCTGGGGGCTCTGGTTCTTCTTTAACCTCTGACTGTGGGGTGGCAGACAGAAAGTAGGACTTGACCGAGTCCCTAAATAGTTCACGACCAAAGCCGTGGGTGTAGAAGTCAAGGCAGAAAGGCATCAAATCTTGTAATGATCTCAGACCTATCAATACACAGGGCAGAAAGGCATCAAATCTTGTAATGATCTCAGAGCTATCAATACACAAGGCAGAAAGGCATCAAATCTTGTAATGATCTCAGACCTATCAATACACAAGTCAGTAGTGTTTATGTCTGATCAGATTAAATGAACACACTAAACACTCAGCAGGATCACAGTTCACAATAGACAGTGGCAAAGTGATGCATAAATGCCCAGGTATATCACTCTCTTCTCAAATAGAGTAAAAAAATCAGATTTTATGCTCATTAATCTTAATGTTTTTTCTTTTAAATGTACAGTTGAACTTCTCTAAGTCGAACAGAAAGGGACCAAGAGAAATATTAAACTTACGGAGTTTTAGGGTTAGGGAAAATGGCATAATAGGCGCAGACCTTTGCCAGGACCCAACAATTAATTTGATATCTGGAGGTTTTCAACTTCGGAAAGTTAAACTTAGAGTGTTCCACTTGTATTTACAATCTATAAATTGCACACTAAAATATTGATTCCACTAGTTAATGAGTCAATTAGTCATGAGAAAATCAAGCTATGAAATACAAACACATTTTATAGAATTATTCCCCATGACCTTATGAGGACACCTTGAAATTCTGGTATTTGATAATTTACAAAAGCTTTTATTTTTAAAAATCAGTAGAATATACACTTTTCAAATGGCTTGAACAAATGTTAAAGTCTGATATTTTTTGTGTAATTATTTTTACAAGTGGAATTTATTCACATTGGTTTCCTTTATTAAAATACATTTTAGTGGTAACTGATTGTAGGTGGGGTAATTCTATTTAGTCCAACCCTTTAAATATATGATAAAATATGATTATGTTTTTTGTCTGCCTTTTTTCTTTGGGTTTCTGCCAGCAGTTGTTTTTTTTTTTTGTGTACATTTTAAATAAAGCTTCCTTCTATATCAAATTTTTAAAAAATATGATTAGAACTATCACATATTTCAAGGTGGTATACAGGGTGGGGGGGGGGGTAATTTGTTGCCTCAACGGAAACATCTGAAATCATTCCATCCAATTTCAATATGATCAATTTAAAATTAACTATAATATTTATCTGAATTATTTTCACAGAGCCACTTATCTTAAAGATAGGTGAAATAGAATCTTTTAGGATGTGCTAATGTAGCCTTTACTTCATTTAAATTGATCAGTGCCCATTGGTATAAATATCCTTTCATGAAATAGACATTTTAAATTATGGTTTTATCTGAAATTACTTTAGCCTAATTTTCAATATATATCCAATAGCTCTGCTGATATGCTTTCCACATTTTCCAAGCCGATCTTTAAAAAAGCTGGTTAAATTTGATTATATTATAACAAAAAATTCATGTTTGTCTACACAAGGCTTCAAAAAAAATGTACCATTTAAATAGTCTGGGAAAAACTGATATTTTGTTAACAAAATGCATTTACATACAGATTTTCCCTCCATTTTCTTTTCCCTTCTTTGCATCCTCTATTATCCGCTGTATACGTTTCTAAAAGAAAAGAAAAGTTATGAATGCAATAAAACATTCACTCGAGTATGAAACTACTTAAATACTCACAATTTTTCTTTATGTTCTAAAATAAAACATGCTCAAAGTGTATACAATATGTTTAACTAGACTTATATATACCAGCATTCTTATTATTTTTATTAAATAAATTTTCTTTTCCATGAAAAGTTTCATAAGTAACTCATTTATCAGATTATATTTAATGAACATTGTTAATTCCTAAAAGTTTATTGAAATGCAAATCAAAACATCCAAACACAAGAAAACTGCAGATTTATAAGGACTGTATTAACAAGAAGTAGATTGGATAGAAAAGTATAGAAGAAATGGGAATTACAGAATTTGTAATAATTCTCAATCACTAAAATAACACTGTGTTGTTCTTGTTTTGATATTCTATGTCGCCAAGGAAAGGCAAACACTTAAATTTGATTAAAACTAAACATTTAACTAAATATTTCATTGAGAGCTAATTGAACTATACTGAAAAACAAAAGCATTAAGATGACATTTAAAAACTTACATAGATATTTGGGAGTTTTTTTTCACAATGAAAACATCTTTTGGGTGGCACATAATCATGACTTATTTCCTTCTCCCAGTCTGCAAAATATGTATTCATAATATAATTACATTGATGCAAGGTTGGCAGTAGGAATACAATAAATTTATTTTTAAAATTCTTTACAAACTAAACTTTTTAAATAATTTTTTTTTAAAAGCTGTGTATTAAAAAGTAGATGTATTTTTTTAAACTTTAAAAATTAAACACCTATTAAATATAAAAGATATAAATTTATATTAGAATTTTCATAAACGATTTCAATTTTACAATGCTTGACCTGGATATGGATCCAAAAGTTTTTTGGCAGTTTCTTTGTCAACATAGTCTGCGGCGATTCTTTCTAGACCTGAAGAGGAAAAAAATGGAAATTTAATGAAAAAAGTTCGGCCTATTTATTGTTCATTTCTTTAGCATCCTCAAGGGTTTTTCAAGGGAGGCAATGCATACAAAATAATTCAATATTTTGTTACCTCCTCATCTTCTTGAAGTTATATGGCAATTAGCGTATTAAATATAAAATTATTTGACTTGAATTAAAAGAAAATAACTATTGATACCATACAATTCTTAAGTATTTAAAAAAAACAAAAACAAGTCAACTTCTATTATTTTGTTAATATTTATCTAGAGGAGGACTTGATTTATTTTAAATTCTACTATTACAGTCTTATTACAGTTATAAATTTCTATGTCTAAGTCTATGTCCCCCAAAAAGATGTAATAATTGGGTTATTGTTTATGATAGAGTTTGAACTATGGAGATATAATTCGTAATGATCAATTAATTATTTCATTTATAAACATGTTATCTGGATAATATATCATATTCGATTATAAATATCTATATGCAAGGTTAATTTGTCTTACATAATGACATGCAACTTTAAAAAAAAAATCATTGGTTACATTAACATACAATTATAATGTTAAACAATTCATATTATTAATAACAAAAAAGCTCCCAAATATTTCTGCCTCTAACTATTACAAATGATGTTAAACTGTTGTATGTGTACGTAAAATAAGCTGTATATTTATTATATTTGGAGTAATGCCAAATCTTATACGACATGTAAGTAAGTGATTTAAAATGTGTTTATAAAAATAAGATTTGTGTTAAAATTAACTCAGCCAATACTAAATTAATTACAGATCTTAATGAATAATCCTACAATATTATAACCCACTTAAACATCAATATTGGAATGTTTATGTCATCCCTAGTTTCATAATTGTTGCCAATAAAATGCGTTGATATTACACTAAGATTAAGAAGACTTTCACGAGTGTTCTTTAATAATATGTTAGAATTTCTCCAAGAACACAGGACAAATATGATCAATGGAAATCATATTTTTAAACAAACAACGACAATGTGTCGGAATCATTCAATGATTCAATGAGATTTCAAATATATGCAATTTGAATTTGCAATGTACACAAATAAACTAGCAATGCAAAAAATAGATAAAATAATAATAATAATTGTAATAATAAAATATAAATAAATACGTAATTTTCAAAATAAAATGAGGATAATTTAGAACAAGGAGGTAATTATTTTAATTAATGTTTTGCTGTTTTTAATAAATGAATGTTCAATGGTATGAAGAAAGAACTGACCCTTTAACCCTTCTTAGAGGAGCGTTGACCTACTTAAATTTATAAATAACCTTCCACTCGAACTGGATGAAAAAATTACTGTGCATAGTTGACAGGAGTTTTAGTTTTTATTTTGAACTTGATTTTAGCAAATTTGTGAGTCTAGAAACAAACAACTAGCTTATCACATACCTGTGAAACCTTTTACTTTTAAGAACACCTGAGACTGAGATGAGGAACTATATTACAACCACGCCCAGCCCAAGAAGATAAGGCCGTGTCGTATTAGTGTTAGTGCTATTATATTATTGAGCATTCTTAAGGTTGTTTTTAAATTTTTGAAAAGCACATTGATCACGGCTTTTTCCAAATCCAAAATAAAACTCAAAAGTAATTTCCTAAGTTGACAGTACCACAGCCTACACTGATAATATGATCACTGAAAGTCACAGATTTTCTCACCTGTTCCTATCTTAATATCGAGATATATACTTTTCGAACCTAACAATTTTAAAAAAAAACAAAAAAAAAACTAACACTAACATGAACAACGCTGAGTTTCAAGAGTACAGGTGTTGCTTTCTTAGCAACGCGCTGATTTCGCTGTCTACGATAAAAAATTGGACAGAGATCACAAGTTGCAGATGTACCTCCGATAGCCACACAATTAAATTAACACGCACTGGTCTCGGTGGACCTTCAGACAAGAAAGACGCGCACGAAAGCAGGAGCACTGTCAAGTCGGAAACAGCGGGGCTCACTCTATCGATCCAATTTTTCGACGGTAGGCAGAGATGACCGAATACTGGTGAGAAAATTTGACACAAACACGCGGCGTATAGTAGTGAAATCAGGCGATAACCCAGGCAATCACCGGCACAATGTTATGATAGTCCGGTGGAATGCACTCATACCTAGCACCATGGGAAGTTTTTTGCTCCAACATTGCAAGTCTCTCCTAAATGATCGCCTTTCTTGGGCGCAGCGAGGGCTACCACAGTCTACCATGTTGACACTGCCGTGCCGCTTACGTCACGAGTAAGTGACCCCGAATTTGGTGACGTTGTCGGCATGCAGGTGAAAAAGAAAGTAGAATTCAGCGCGGTTTGTTTACCTGCAAAGGGTGGCCTCGGATATACCTGTCTGTATTCAACCAGATCAAATATAAGCAGCTTACTCACGGCTACTGGCTTAGCTTAGCTTTTCCCTGTCAGAAATATTGAGAAGGCGTTTCAGTTCTGTGGTGGTGTAAATCTCCTCTACTCCATTGCTTTATTTGCTATACAGATATAGTATTTAATATTTGTCTATATGATGGGGGGATGGTGATGGTTACAGAAAAGTTACAATAAGGTTTAACGATGTCATTGAATTTCAGTCCTTTTAACTGATGTTATCGCATGGCGGATTCAGGTGTGTTTGTTATGATTGGCTGAGCCGGAAAAGGGGAAAAATGGAGGGGGGGGGTCGTCACTATTTCTAAAGGACAAACTTTTAAAAGCTCATATATATATATATTATATATATATAGATATATAATATGTTACAGACGATCCTTCTACACAGAAGATTATTGCGTCATAAGCTTGACCATGGTTTATGTATAGTCTTTCATTATATTTATTGGGGCTGCTGAAATTAATGTTTAATCGATTAATCGTTAAAAATTAATCGATTAAAATTATTTGATTGATTAAAATTTGATTTAATTTTTTTAGAAAATATTTCTAATGCTTTTTTTCCCAATTTATTAATATTTTATATTATTTGTTATTTATATACTTTTCCCCTCATATTATTGATATTTATTTAGACGTGCATGTGTAACAAAAAGGTTTTTATTCCTTATTTCTTGAATAGCAGTTAGCAGAAAGAATTTACCCAACAACAGGAGCGGATTAAGACTGCACGGGGCCCCGGGCTGCAATCAAACGGGGGCCCTATCCAGCCAGCATTCTTAAAATAAAATGATTGTCAACAGCTAATATAAGACTGTAACTAAATTTTAATAATGGAAAAAAAACGAACACGAAGAAATAACTGTTTGATGCGTTCGCGGTAGTTATAATTGAGTGTGAAAAGAAAAAAAAATATTTGCCCTTGCTGGGGATGGAACCCAACACCGGTTGCACCACGATCATGTGCTATCTCCACTCAGCCAGCGGAACTTCTCGAAAATGGGACATTTAAAATTTATAAACTTTATTTTATATCATGCGAAGTGAATCAATTAAAGTTTTTCGATTATTAGGTACTATCAATACTATCATGTCTGAACGCGATAATTTGTATAGATAGTATTTATTAATTTATTATATTTTCAAGGGTTCGTGTTAACTTTTGTACACTTTTATTATAAAATATAAAAAGTTTGGGGGCCCCTAAACCATCGGGGGCCCGTGGCTTTAGCCCGTTCAGCCCCCCCCCCCCCTTTAATCCGCCATAGCCCAACAATATCTCAACAGGAACAAAAGTTAGGTTATTTGCTGACGATTGTATAATGTATTGAACAATTAAGTCTGAACAAGATTGCAAAATTTTACAAAAAGACTTAGATGAATTAATAAAATGGGAAACAAACTGGAGTATGTCCTTCCACCCAGAAAAATGTCAACTGCTAAGAGTAAAAAAGAAAAAGAAACAAATAAATTCTAAATATTTCATTCATGGAAAAGAACTAACCCAAACTAAAGATGCAAAATACTTATGAGTCATAATAAATGAGAAAATATCATGGAATCCCCATGTCAATGAAGTTATTTTTTTTTTTAAAAACCTTAGGTTTTATAAAAAGAAACTTTTACAAATGTTATAAAGACATAAAACTAAAATGCTACCTCACCCTGGTGAGACCTAGATTCTATACTAGAATATGCGTCTTCTGTATGGGACCCCTCCACCAGAGAAAACATTGATAAACTAGAACACATTTTTAAAAAGAGCTGCCAGATTCATTACTGTAGACTGTAGAATATTCAAAACTCACAAGAGTAACACCATTAGTAAAATCATTAAACCTTTAAACACTAGAGGATAGAAGAGCCAAGAGTAAATTAGTAATCATACATAAAGCAATCAATTCTAATTTAGATAACTTAATACCACCATCAGATAGACATAAGGATAAAAACACATTTCTTATTCCGTATGCAAGAACAAACACATACCAATTTTTCTTTCTTTCTTTCCGGTATTCGGGCGTGGAATGGGTTGCCTGAAGAAACCAGGAAAGCCAACACTTAATCATCATTTAAAACTCTTATAAGAATGCAGGACTAAACACAAACCATAGATAAGCCTAGGACGCAATAATCTTCTGTATAGAAGGAGCGTCTGTAACAGATAAGATAAGATGAGATAAGATAAGATGAGATAAGATAAGATGAGATAAGATGAGATCAGATTAGATAATATGAGATAAGATAAGATGAGATAAGATAAGATGAGATAGATAAGATGATATAAGATAAGGTGAGATAAGATAAGATGAGATGAGATAAGATAAGATAAGATGAGATAAGATAAGTTAAGATGAGATAAGATGAGATCAGATTAGATAAGATAAAATGAGATGAGATAAGATGAGATGTGATAAGATAAGATGTGATAAGATAAGATGTGATAAGATGAGATAAGATAAGATGAGATAAGATGAGATGAGATAAGATGTGGAGACAAAGAGATAAAACTTAAATCTCATTTCCGTGTTGAACAATTTTATGCAGACGTTTGAAAAGAGTTTTTTTTTGGTGTAGTAATTTTTATAGGCTTTTTTTTCAAAGCAGTGCGCTTTCTACATAGCGTTACGAACGAAAATACATACATAGTTGTCTAAAGATAGATTACAGTCATGATTACTGTTTTGAAATTTAATTGTCTGATAAAGTTTTAATTCTCACGTTAAAGTAAATTATAGTTTTTCATTTCACATCGCTGATTTTATTTCTTCTCTTTACAGCGCACAAATCTCAGTTTGCGCTGTGTTTTCTGGGGAGGGGGGGGTCGGTTAGCTGAGTACCCCCCCCCCCACACACACACACTCTCAAACCCTTTTCTTGGTTTTTTAAAGTTTGTGAAGGTCTTCCAGTAACAACCAGCTAGTAAGAAATGAATATAGTAAACCACATTTTGTTACACGGATCAACAACCATTTTAGTGTTCCCAAACAGAAGTCGTGTTTGTTTGTACTTAGCTGTTTCTGATTGTCGCACGAGTAAAAGATTGGTTTATTAAAAATAGTAAAATCTCCCTTTTCAATCATCACAAATATTGTATATCTATTTCATTGTTTATGTCAATCATCACAAATATTGTATATCTATTTCATTGTTTATGTCAATCATCACAAATATTGTATATCTATTTCATTGTTTTTGTCAATCATAACAAATATTGTATATAGCTATGTCGATGTTGAGATGCGAGGGCGACAATTTCTTTAAAAAGCTCAAAATTCAAGATTGGCACCAATCGGGAAGCTTGTCTTATAACTCGAGAACTATTGGGGAAGTTCACCCATTGCCGCCACCATTGTTTGTCAGATCGCCGCCACCTTTGCTCTGCAGACGATTCCAATTATACCTTTTGAAATATCTGTACATTTTTAAAAAAAAAAAAATTAATTTAAAAAGAATTGGCGATAAAACGTTCCAATATTTGCTCTAGAATATTCTTTTGGTTGATTTCTGAAAGCTTGTTCCCCCTGGGCAATCAGGCGTACGATGCCAACACTATTGTGCAATGATGCATGCTTTCAGGGTATCTGTCGCTCTTCGCTGCATTTCATGTCATGTGGAAAGAGTGAAACTATAGTTAAAGACTCTGGTTTATTAATTTTTTTTTTTACCCGTGAGATGCCTCCTAGTTTTCTCTCATGTTCATATGTTGAAAAAAATGCCGAGAATAGAGAATCTCTATTGGTGTATCAAGACTTAAGTTGATTGGCGTTCAGCTATAATAATCTCAATGCCTTCTATTTAAAGATGTGTTTTATCAGACCATCAATAAGAATAGTTGACGATTAATTTAATATGGAAAAGTCGAGACATCATTTCTTTTACTTTAATAACACATAAGAAAACATGGTTGTAAATACGCTTGGATAATTTCCTATCTGTTGTTACATGTCATTAATGGAGTTCCATTAGTTTCGAAATAAATCGTTGTAATTACGTATTAACAAATGCTTACACGTGCTAACTGAAAAGTGCTAACTATAACAAAAGTTTAATGACAAAGTCTAACCAACAAGTGCTTACACGTGCTAACTGAAAAGTGCTAACTATAACAAAAGTTTAATGACAAAGTCTAACCAACAAGTGCTGAGTAACAAAATGAAGCAAACAATTGCATACTGAAAAGCAACTAATAAAAGTTATCCAACAAGTTCTAAATGAAAAGTAATAAGAAAAGTTCATTAAAATGGTCGACTGACAAGTGCTAACAAATTTGCTGACAAGTCTCAACTAACAATGTGTGTTTTACCAACAAATACTGCATAATTTAAAGAGTAACATTTTATTATTCTACTAGCAACAAAGCCCGCCCACGGACGTTCCGCCGTCGTTTCGGTGGCATGTTGTCTTGGGGTAACAGTAGTGATTAGCAGGAGTGGCACACTTGAAAATGGGAACACAGTACTTAATGATGACATAAATAATGCACCAAAAAAATCTCGTTTTGAACGTCCGCGTAAATTTTTTCAATATGGAACTGAGTTTTAATTTATCTCCGCTAGTGATTGGCTGTAGGAGTGTGTATGTAGGAGTTTGAGGGATCAATCGCTATCGAGGACAGCACAGACAGCTGGCTTTTATTATTATATGGGATTTTCATTTAACTGTTTTTAATTTGTTTAAATTGTTTTAGGTCGGGGGGTGGTGATGGGAAGTAATTGCAAGGGATCTCACAACAAAATAACGCATGGCCTCTCAATCAACGCATTGCGACCAACTTTTCACACATCTCTACTTTGCATTGTGTCACAATCCATTGTGCACTTCTATCTATAATATGCAATAACGAGTTTATACGTAGCTAAAAGTTTGAGGCTAGCATTTGGACCAATCATATTTTTTTAAAAGTAATAATTTAACAGAATATTCACTTCATGACAATAAAAACAGTTGATGCAATTCAACCAAATAATTGTTTGAAAACAGAAGTTAAATAATAAATGAAACAAGGTGAGGTCCCCTGAGACAACACGTCACAGCCAGTCGCCTGATTTTATCACGTGATTTATTTTATGCGTGAGTAATGAAATTTGTTTCTTTTGTAAAGGAACACACATTTCCAACATAAGATTACAACTATGTGGAAAGGTAGATGCAAACATAACGTGGATACAAACATGATGTGGATACAAACATAAAATGGATACAAACATGACGTGGATACAAACATAACGTGAATGTAAAACATAACAAAGATACAAACATGACGTGGATACAAACATAACATGGTTAACACATTACATGGATACAAACATTACGGGGATACAAACATGATGTGGATACAAACATGACATCAATACAAACATAAAATGGATCCAAACACGATGTGGATACAAACATGACATGAATACAAACATAAAATGGATACAAACATAAAAGTGATACAAACATAACGTGAATACAAACATGACGTGGATATCACATTACATGGATACAAACATAAAATGGATACAAACATAACGTGGATACAAACATGACGTGAATACAAACTTTGTGTGCTTATAAAATTAACGTGGCTACGAACTTACCGTGCATATAAAATCAATGTGGATACACATATGGAAATACAGTGATAAGCTGAGATAATATCTTGAATTGATTTTTTTTATTTAATCGCCTGGCCGTTGTAAGCTAATTGACTTGTTATGAAACTTTTTTGCCGTTGTAGTCAGGTTCGTTTGACATGAGTTCCCCTGTAATGTTTCACATGTATTGTTTTACATGCATAGTTTCACGTGTATAGTTTTATATGCATAGTTTTACATGCATAGTTTCACGTGTATAGTTTTATATGCATAGTTTTACATGCATAGTTTCAGGTGTATAGTTTTATATGCATAGTATCAAGTGTATATTTTTACATGCATAGTTTCACGTGTATATTTTTACATATATAGTTTCACCTGTATTGTTTTACATGTATAGTTTCACCTGTATTGTTTTACATGTATAGTTTCACGTGTATAGTTTTACACGCATAGTTTCACGTGTATATTTTTACATATATAGTTTCACCTGTATTGCTGTACATGTATAGTTTCACCTGTATTGTTTTACATGTATAGTTTCACGTGTATAGTTTTACATGCATAGTTTCACGTGTATAGTTTTACATGCATAGTTTCACGTGTATAGTTTTGCATGCATAGTTTCACCTGTATTGTTTTAAATGTATAGTTTCCCCTGTATTGTTTCACCTGCATTGTTTAACCTGTATTGTTTCAACTGTATTGTTTCACCTGCATTGTTTCACCTGTATTGTTTCACCTGTATTGTTTCCCCTGTATAGTTTCACCTGTATTGTTTCACCTGTATAGTTTTCCCTGTATTGTTTCACCTGTATAGTTTTCCCTGTATTGTTTCACCTGTATTGTTTCACCTGTATTGTTTCACCTGTATTGTTTCACTTGTATAGTTTTCCCTGTATTGTTTCACCTGTATTGTTTCACCTGTATTGTTTCACCTGTATTGTTTCACATGTTTAGTTACCCCTGTATTGTTTCACCTGTATAGTTTCACCTGTATTGTTTAACATGTATTGTTTCACTTGTATTGTTTAACATGTATTGTTTCACCTGTATTGTTTCACCTGTATTGTTTCACCTGTATAGTTTCACATGTATAGTTTCACCTGTATTGTTTCCCCTGTATTGTTTCACCTGTATTGTTTCACCTGTATAGTTTTCCCTATATTGTTTCACCTGTATTGTTTCACCTGTATTGTTTCACCTGTATTGTTTCACCTGTATTGTTTCACTTGTATTGTTTCACTTGTATTGTTTCACATGTATTGTTTCATCTGTATAGTTTCACCTGTATAGTTTCACCTGTATTGTTTCACCTGTATTGTTTCACCTGTATCGTTTCACCTGTATCGTTTCACCTGTATTGTTTCACCTGTATTGTTTCACCTGTATTGTTTCACCTGTATTGTTTCACTTGTATTGTTTAACCTGTATTGCTTCACATGTATCGTTCACCTGTATTCTTTCACATGTCTTATTCAATTCCCCTGAATTGTAACACCTTTAGAATTTTCCTGTGTTGCTACTTATATCGTCTCACCTGATTGTTTACCTGCATTTTGCTACCTGTATAGTTTCACCTGTATTGTTTCACATGTATAGTTTCACCTGTATTGTTTCACATGTAT
>MUZC01004479.1:158942-189339 GCA_002072015.1 Radix auricularia | reverse complement strand
GGTTACATTTGGCCCCTAGGCCCTAGGTGGTTACCCTTGGTTCCTGGGTGGTTACCATTGGTGCCTGGGTGGTTACCTTTGCTTCCTGCGTGGCTACCCTTGGTTCCTGGGTGGTTACCATTGGTGCCTGGGTGGTTACCCTTGGTTCCTGAATGGTTACCCTTGGTTCCTGGGTGGCTACCATTGAAGCTTGGGTGGTTACCTTTGCTTCCTGGGTGGTTACCCTTGGTTCCTGGGTGGTTACATTTGTCCCCTAGGCCCTAGGTGGTTACCCTTGGTTCCTGGGTGGTTACCATTTTGCTTGGGTGGTTACCTTTGGTTCCTGGGAGGTTACATTTGGGCCCTAGGCCCTAGGTGGTTATCCTTGGTGCCTGGGTGGTTACCCTTGGTTCCTGGGTGGTTACCCTTGGTGCCTGGGTGGTTACCATTGGTGCCTGGGTGGTTACCTTTGGTTCCTGGGTGGTTACCCTTGGTTCCTGGGTGGTTACCATTGGTGCCTGGGTGGTTACCCTTGGTTCCTGGGTGGTTACCATTGGTGCTTTGGTGGTTACCTTTGGTTCCTGGGTGGTTACCCTTGGTTCCTGGGTGGTTACCATTGGTGCCTGGGTGGTTACCTTTGGTTCCTGGGAGGTTACATTTGGCCCCTAGGCCCTAGGTGGTTACCCTTGGTCCCTGGGTGGTTACATTTGGCCCCTAGGCCCTAGGTGGTTACCCTTGGTTCCTGGGTGGTTACCATTGGTGCCTGGGTGGTTACCTTTGGTTCCTGCGTGGTTACCCTTGGTTCCTGGGTGGTTACCATTGGTGCCTGGGTGGTTACCCTTGGTTCCTGAGTGGTTACCCTTGGTTCCTAGGTGGCTACCATTGGTGCTTGGGTGGTTACCTTTGGTTCCTGGGTGGTTACCCTTGGTTCCTGGGTGGTTACCATTGGTGCCTGGGTGGTTACCTTTGGTTCCTGGGAGGTTACATTTGGGCCCTAGGTGGTTACCCTTGGTGCCTTGGTGGTTACCATTGGTGCCTGGGTGGTTACCTTTGGTTCCTGGGAGGTTACATTTGGCCCCTAGGCCCTAGGTGGTTACCCTTGGTGCCTGGTGGTTACCCTTGGTTCCTGGGTGGTTACCCTTGGTGCCTGGGTGGTTACCCTTGGTTCCTGGGTGGTTACCCTTGTTGCCTGAGGTTACCTTTGGGGCCTGGGTGGTTACCCTTGATTCCTGGGAGGTTATCTTTGGTTCCTGGGTGGGTGACCTCCCTCCCAAAAAAAAAAAGCGAACGATAGAGGAAATGGGCAACTATTAAAGAACTAAACTTATAATCGTCTAGCCTACCCCCACTTCACCAATAGTTTAACTGACCACACATTGACCAATACCACAAACAATTTTCTACCACATACAATACACTGACCCAACCACTCTGTCTTTGGTCAGTGATGAATCTGGAAGACATTGCACTCGATTGAATGTTATCGTTTAAATATCTAATGATATGCGTACAGGCAGCGTGCTGTCAATAGGACAAGATTTAGTTCAAGACTTTTTAAACGTTTTCTCTTTTCTTTTTTTTTCTTCATTCATTCACGTCGACAGAAAACATTACCCAATATTTATTTTCATCTTTTTTACCAACTCATGTCTCATGTAAACCTTACTCGGTCGTTGTTCACCAGATAGCAATACAGTGTCCAGTGCATCTCCCGGCCGTGTGAAGAACTAGGACGTCAAGCCTTGGAGATAATGCAAAGCATTAAAAAAAAAAAACTCTTCAACGAAAATCAATTTCTAAATGAAAGAAGAACTCGCACCGCTGGAACGAGAAACGAGAAGAAAGGTAATCGTCCCTGCTCTCTGCCTGTTTATCATCAATGCTAATTTCCAGGTGGTTATTTCCCCTGATCTAACGGCCGCGGCTGGGCGCTGCCATGACGAGAGACTCGTCACAGGAGACCAAAGGCTCTCACTGTTTATTGTCGGGATTTTCTTTCTGTGTCTCCCTGGGGTTGTGGTGGGGGAAAAACCTCTTTGTGCTACCGTGCCCAATCACTGTCCAGTGCCCAATGGTAGTCTGAGGTCGGAGGTCAGGCTGACAGGTTACTTTTGTCCGCACCAAGATGAGATCAATATTGGTGTTAGCAGCTTGTCACCCGCGGACATCATTCTCCGTTGAAGTAAAAGAAAAAAAATATTAGAAAATTAAAAATAATGATTATAATAAAACGAAAAAAAAAAAAGATGAAAAGAACTGCCTGAGCTTTTTTGAAAACAATGATTCAAAGAAACGGAACTTTTTGTTAGGGTCCACGAATGGTTCTATGTACAGGAGGTACCCATGAAGGAAGCCCTTGTTCCGATGTAGAAAGGATTGTGATTGGGGGAGTGGGGAGCTACAGCTTTTGGTACAAGGCCTAGAGGACATCCCTTAGTCGAACTGTCATCAATCGACCTGCCATCAGTCGAACTGCCATCAATCGACCTGCCATCAGTCGAACTGCCATCAGTCGAACTGTCATTAGTCGAACTGCCATCAGTCAAACTGTCATCAGTCGAACTGCCATCAGTCGAACTGCCATCAGTCGAACTGCCATCAGTCGAACTGCCCCTAGAATTTTGTGTGTGAAAAGGTCAGTGAACATAATCAATGACATTCCCTAAATGGTAGCCGAAATAATAAAATACGTTTAAAGTGGGAGATGTGGCTTCAAATTTAATTAATTCTTAATCTCTAACCCTTCTCCTGTTGCAAGACTAAGACGTATCCCACACGTGACCAGCACGGGCCAATCGTCTCGCAGCAAGTCCCCTGAGCACGTCAAGAGAGAAAACAAAAATATTTGCCTCATTCTGAAAATTCCGAGGCTGTGATTATTAATAAAAACAAAAGTTTGGTAACGCCTTTGAAAGAACACGTATTGGACAAGGTTTGTTGATTAAGTTCTGACTACGATGGATTTTAAAAAAATAAACATAACCACTAGAATAGTCCCAAATTGATATAATAAGGTTATAAAATGCAATCATCCATATTCGTAAACTATCGATTTTGAAACGTTTTCAACCATGAATGTAGAGAAGGGTGGATTTTGGAATTGACAGATCGAATGGTGTACTACAAGTCTTATCATTGAAAGGAATCAACATATCTCAACGAAAACAAATAGGATTCGTCTACAAACATACAAATTGATCTCCAAACAAATAAACTGATCTGAAGCTGACACCAAACAAACTGATGAAAAGCCAAATAAATTGATTTGCAACCAAATAAATTGATATGCAACCAAATAAATTGATATGCAACCAAATAAATTGATATGCAACCAAATAAATTGATATGCAACAAAATAAATTGATATGCAAGCAAATAAATTAATATGCAACCAAATAAATTAATATGCAGCAAAGATAAACTAATATACAAAAAGAAAATGATACTTTTTACCGAGGAAATAATCGGCCAAAATCAAGACTTTGAAACTACCTGTTTAGAGGTTATCTTAAATTTATCAAAGCTAAAGCAATTAGAGAGTATAGCGCGACAAACTAATTAAAACCTCCAATGGCATACACAATACAACATGACGCAAAAGACAATAAAATATTATTTCTTATGTGTATACAATGTTGACATCTAAAAACTGTATCCAGAACTTACAACAATAAAAAAGTAAATAAATAAAAATAATAATAATTAAATGCAGTTTCTTTAATCTGCGCTAAATTATATTACGTCAAAGCAGTTTTTTTAAACAATTTTTTTTAAAGCTAGATCAACCTTCGCAGTCACCAACCTTCCCCTTGTTTTAATATATGTGGTTGCCTAGCAACTTGAGAAATATTGGTCTCCCGTTTTTTTTAAAGCGCCATGTTTGTTTCTCTTGCCGGAACCTCCACCTTCTTGCACGCAATCCCATGTTCACGGGGAAAGAAAATGAAAGGGGGAGGGGTAGAAGGGGAGAGGAAGAGGTTCTAGAAATTTTCTACGTTCATGCCAAATACATGAGACACATTCGCCCTCGATCGATCATCGTGGCGCTCGTGTGCTCGCACAGGTACCTGGCACGCGCTGTCCCATGACACACGTGGTCACATGACTCATGGCTTAAGATGGAGATTCACTTGCAGAGCACTTCAAAATATTATCCATTTTTTAGCGGGGCGAGAGAGAGAGAGAGAGAGAGAGAAAGGTTTTTTAAAATATTTTTTTTTCTTTTGGGGTAGGGGAGGCAGTGGCAAGGGCCCCGGGCGGGTCTGGTGTGCACATAAGGTAAAAGTGGGGCAGCGGCTCAATTTTCCTGGTGCCAGATTGTCATGATGTGGGTGGACATAAGTTTAATATTACAGGTGATAGGTGGAGGTCAAATCTTGGCGTTGGAAGAGAGGAAACTTGTAGTTGTAGGCCGGTTGTACACGGGCATCACGTGACCAAAGGGGGTAACCAACCGCAAACGTTCAGGGGAAACAATCCCTATGTACAGTAAATTAGTAAATGGAAAACAGGGTAAACAGGGTATGAGTTAGCCTGTGCTGTTTTGTTACGTCCTGTCAGGCTAACTCATACCCTGTCTACCTGTTTTCCATTTTACTAATATATATGCCTGATTGCATTCTCACCCCCGTTTTGTTCACTAAGTACAATAAACGATGTAATGTCTTACGATAGTTGGGTTCGTTGACTTCGGTAGTCTCCCATACCCGAAAGCAATCAACATAAAATGTACGCATCTCAAAGAGAACTCCTCAATTTGTTTATTGGTTTTCCTATTCTTTTTGCTCAATTACCACGAAGCTCATCTCCAGATAGTTGTGCTGGAATCAATTATTAAAAGATTTTGACCGATAGTTTAGGATTAGTTATAAAATCCCATGCTGAAGTGATTGAACCCAAACCTCATATTGATGATGATTGTTGAGTACTATCATGAAAACATATAATAAACTTTCCAAAGGGTCGTTTGTAAGGAACTTTTGTTTAGCGGCATTTCATACAATGAGTTCTCTTTGTTTCCCTACATTTCATACAATGAGTTCTCTTTGTTTCCCTACATTTCATACAATGAGTTCTCTATTGTTTCCTACATTTCATACAATGAGTTCTCTTTGTTTCCCTCACACATTTCATACAATGAATTCTCTTTGTTTCCCTACATTTCATACAATGAGTTCTCTTTGTTTCCCTGCATTTCACACAATGAGTTCTCTTTGTTTCCCTCACACATTTCATACAATGAATTCTCTTTGTTTCCCTACATTTCATACAATGAGTTCTCTTTGTTTCCCTACATTTCACACAATGAGTTCTCTTTGTTTCCCTACATTTCACACAATGAGTTCTCTATTGTTTCCCTACATTTCATACAATGAGTTCTCTATTGTTTCCCTCACACATTTCATACAATGAGTTCTCTATTGTTTCCCTCACACATTTCACACAATGAATTCTCTATTGTTTCCCTACATTTCATACAATGAGTTCCCTTTGTTTCCCTACATTTCATACAATGAGTTCTCTATTGTTTCCCTACATTTCATACAATGAGTTCTCTATTGATTCCCTCACACATTTCATACAATGAGTTCTCTATTGTTTCCCTACATTTCATACAAGGAGTTCTCTTTGTTTCCCTACATTTCATACAATGAGTTCTCTATTGTTTCCCTACATTTCATACAATGAGTTCTCTATTGATTCCCTTATACATGTCTGTTGTTTACCATGAGTAAATTATCCAGGTGGAGAAATATAATTTAAAATGATCTCTCCTTCCTATTTTCCCCCTCCAAATATCATAAAGTAATGTATCTCATCTTATCTGTGACAGACGCTTCTTCTACACAGAAGATTATTGCGTCCAATACAGAAGATTCTTGTAACCAACTAACTGGCTCTCCGCTGTCTGGCGATGAGTGTGACCACGGATCAGGTAGTGTTGAAACTCAAGCCTACGGAAGAAATATTAGTTGACAGACGCACGACCTTTACCATAAGGGAGCTTGGCATAATACATGGAATGATGACAAGCCGTGGCCAGCTAATGGTCAGTTAATACTGCGATGAATCACCAATTTCCTGGCAGTTTTCTCTTCTCTCAATTTTCATTCGAACATCTTCGGAAACTGCCATAAAAGGGTGGTCACTGTCATGGGCACACATGGTCACTGTCATGGGCACACATGGTCACTGTCATGGGCACACATGGTAACTGTCATGGGCACACATGGTCACTGTCATGAGCACTTATGGGCACTGTCATGGACACCCATGGGCACTGTCATGGGCGCACATGGTCACTGTCATGGGCACACATGTAACTGTCATGGTCACACATGGTCACTGTCATGTGCACACATGGTCACTGTCATGGGCGCACATGGTCACTGTCATGGGCATACATGGTCACTGTCATGGGCACCCATGGTCACTGTCATGGGCACTGTCATGGACACCCATCTTTATATGCCGAGTATGTAGAACTTTAAACTTTAGGAAGTTGTTGAGTACACTTCCTTGATGATAACAGGTGAATATATATTTAAATAATCACTTACTGCATGCCGGAGGCCCCAATGTAGTTTTTCTATTAAATGAGCCATTAAAAACTGAAAATTACTGCTTCTCCCATTTCCTGTGTGGGTAAAAGTATAAAGCCTTCTGTAGTTGTTTAGTAACAGGGCGCGATGGTAATAAGGAAAATATTTATATACATTTTTAAAATTTCCACTCATGTGTGGCCGGGGGCCCTAAAACTTTTTCCCCCCTAAAATGGGCTATATAAATCTAAATCAACACTAATTCTCCAAGCTTCCGTGTAGGTAGAAGCTTGAAACTTTGGGAAGTTGCTGAGTACACTCCCGCTGTCCTTTGAAATACATAGGAGAGAAGTCCTCCTGAGATTGACACAGTCTACGGAGTCGAAGAAGTTGAGAAAAGGGAATGGAGTCCTTACAAGTTTTGGGATGAGAAGAAGGGTAGAGAAGATAACAGTGGCTGTCTGTGGGTTTGACCTGGCAGTCACTGCTATTGTCTCGTGCACAAACACACCCACGAGAGTCCAGATTGAAAACAGATTAATAGAAAGTCACGGTACAATCGCACCACATGGGATGAATATGGTCTTTTCTTTGTCCACCTAGGCGGTTGCCCCGCCCACTCTCTGCTTTCCTATATAAAATCGCTCTGTCATCTCTCAGTTTCACTCTTTCTTTGGATACTTTGGATTTCACCGCAGCTAAGTTCCTTCATTTTTCATTTTTATTTTCGTTTTGTTTGTGTCTTGTATGTTCGTTGATAAAGGCTCTTTGCCGAAACGTTCGCTGTTTTGTTACGTCCGGTCAGGCTAACCCTTACCTTGTTTACGTCTTTTCCATTGGAAGAAGAATTAATGCGCTAGAGATGAGATGTCTTTGAAAGTTACTAGACATCTCCTACATCACATCAGGAATAAAGCAGTCCGCGATAAAATAAGTGCTGTCATTGGCCCTTACGAGGACCTTCTCACCTCAAATAGAAAGAGGAAATTACGATGGTACGGACACGTGACAAGATCTGGAGGTCTCTCAAAGACGATATTGCAAGGCACAGTCCAGGGAAGAAGAAAAAGAGGCAGACCAAGGAAGAGATGGGAGGACGATATTAAAGAGTGGACCGGCCTGTCATTTAGCGACACCCAGAAGGTAGCTCAGAACCGTGACACATGGCATGAGATAGTGTGCAGCTCAAAATGGTGCCCCAACGACCCAGCGTCGGGTTAAGGGACAGTTTAAAAAAATTAATATCATGTTGTGAGAGACGTGTTGTGTGGTTGTATTAACATGGTATGAGCGTGCGAGTTCACTATGTGTGAAACAGGTGGTTTGTATGGTGAGCTAGAATAGTGTGTAGAGTCGTTAACTAGAAGAGGAATGGTTTCACGAATGTGAGGTTGACGGTGTAACCAGGAGTTTATTGAAGGGATTTATTAAAGAGTTCTTATTCTTACCCAGACCACAAAGTGCTGTTACCCAGACCACAAAGTGCTGTTACCCAGACCACAAAGTGCTGTTACCCAGACCACAAAGTGCTGAAGTCGTGTTACTCGACTCGCAAGATCTATTACATGGTGTCAGAGGTGGGGTTTGAACCAACGGCCACATTTTATTGAGATCATCAAGGTCCTTTTCTACATTCTACAAGCTTCGGCTGCTTTACCAGAAACTGTGATTTATTATTAAAAATCTGCACTTACCTTGTTTTATCATTTTATTAATTTTTGTGAACGTTTTAATAAATTATTTTACAAATTTTGTTTTCAACAACGAATTTTAATGTACGCATTTTTGCCTCTGTTTACCATTTTTTTTAAAGTATTGGCGAACATCAAATTAATTTTAATCGATTAAAATTAACTTGAATGTTTACAATTTTAGAAAATAGTTCTTGTATTTTTTGTCAATTTATTAATATTTTTTTTTTTTTAAAGTTAAAGCAAAAATGCTTTTGTCAGTACTACAATCTTAATTTACAACTCTAAAGTTAAGTCATCGATTGTTGCTGATCAGATAAGAATAGTTATTATGCCATTTTTGTAGTTTTGAAAAATTGACATTAAAAGTTCAAAACTTTGAAGATTTATTATTTGTGAAACCAAATTGTAAATAAACAAAAGGTTTAAAAACTTTAGCCAACAGCTTATAAATTTCAAGAAATTAAATAAGGTTAAGTATAACGTAAGAGCCGAAAAAAGTCTTAGAAATTAATAAGACTCGCAAATTAGCGTTTCAATAGCTAAAATACATTTATTAAAGCATTTAATAAATTAAAAGCGTAAGTCGGCATAAGAAATTAAATTTTGCTGTGAAATATAATGTACGTGTAGAAACAGCAGGATTACCAAAGAAGGATATCAGAATATATATATATTTTTTTACATACACACAAAAAAAAAAAAAGGTGTAGTTGCGGGATTCCGCATTGAGGACAACAGTACAAGTTCAATATCTAAAACAAATGACACTTACTCTTTTCCTAAATTGGATATTGGAATGTATGTCTGGACACAGTACGTTTCAAATTATTTGAGATTGCAGATGATTCGTGATTGTTGGACCCCTGATAAAATGTATGAGTTTAGAGCAGTGAGGGAAACAGGTTTTTAGTTTTTTTATATGCAATTTAGGGTGATTCATATTAGATGCTAAAAATTAAAAGTGCTCATAATTTTGGTGCTCATCAAGTTTTGTTTTCCTTTTGTGTTAAGAAAGAAAAGCGAAGTTTATTTTTAAATTTAAAAGATAATTAGTACTGCCTCAAACCACTCAAAGTTCGCCTAATTGGTACAAATTCTCGATTTTCCAAGAATNATATTAGATGCTAAAAAATAAAAGTGCTCATAATTTTGGTGCTCATTAAGTTTTGTGTTCCTTTTGCGTTAAGAAAGAAAAGCGAAGTTTATTTTTAAATTAAAAAGATAATTAGTACTGCCTCAAACCACTCAAAGTTCGCCTAATTGGTACAAATTCTCGATTTTCCAAGAATCAGTTTACTTTTTGGAAAGTGGAGTGAGTAGTTTCTCATATAATCATTGCTTTTAAATCCAGCAGTAATTAATAACTCTTTTTTAGCTACTCAATTATGGCAGTCACGCGTACCCAGACTCGTTTACATATAATTGGAGAACCGGTTGAAGAATTTCATGGACGCAATTTGCCAACAGTCCGGAATGTGTTGCAAGTATAACTTCACCAACACAAAGTTCTTGCTGTTTCTCAGAAAGAAGCAATAAATTTAGTAATGCAGAAGGTTTTTGAAATCTGGAACAAAGCACGAGTGCCAACTGCAGAACAGAAATATTATTCGAAAGTTTGAAAATATACTTGATCACTACAGAAACATATGCCGCAACAAGAGACGAAAAACAGTATCTCAGCATGCCAAGGAATCAGAATACGAGAATTCAATAGATCAACTCTTTGATATAGAGCACTGTGACGCAATGAATTTAATCAGAATTGAGGAAGATAAACAGTTTTTGATTGATCAACGGTTTTTCAGAAAATATGTGATGGGAGGCATAGATGAAAAATTGGCTAGTCAAGAAGAAAGGAAAAAAAAGCAATGAATAAGAAATTTGAAACACAGAGACAGCGGGAGAAGAAGAGAAAAGAAATGGCTGAAAGCTGTATTGGATCCATTGATGATAAATTCTTAAGTAGTGGAGAAGACGAATCTGATGACAGTGGCAGTGACCTGTTGCAGCCCAAGCAGACCAGAGGTCGTAAACGTGCTAGATCAGCTTCTGAAGCCATCTCACGTGCAATGTGTGCAGCTTTAGACCGTTCAAACATAAGTGACAGAAAAGTAGCCTTCATCAGCTGCTAAGACTTATGGTCAATATGTAAATAAAATAACTATTTCATTTAGCAGTATTCGTCGATCCAGAATGATGCACAGAGAACAGCACGCAAAGGCTGTTAAGTCAAAATTATTTGAAGGTCCGTTGGTAGTACCTATTGATGGAAAATTGCTCTCAGCAATTGATGGTAAACCAGAGAAAGAGGATCGTGTAGCAATAGTGGTGACTGGGGTAAATTGTGAAAAGTTGCTGGGCATTCCCAAAATTTCTCAAGGTACTGGAGAACAAACTGCTACAGTTACCTATACAACACTTCTTGAGTGGGACCTGCACAATCAAGTGGCTGGTATTTCATTTGACACCACTGCATCAAACACTGGCCTTTCAAATGGATCTTGCATCCTGCTTGAACAAAAGTTACAGAAAGAGCTGTTGTGGTTTGCATGCAGACATCATGTGCTCGAGTTGATCTGTGGAGCTGCATTTAAAGCTGTGTTTGGTCCAACAGATGGTCTACGTTGTAGCGAGCTGGACTACCGAACCGCAGCAAGAACCCGTGTCGCGGGTTCGAAAACGCGGATCTGGCAAGGGCCCCGGGCATTGTGCTAACCACACAATCCCATGCTCGTTAGTGGTCAATGAAACTTGTGAACGCTACTTCACTTGCTCCCATGGACCTTCATGGTCTCTAAGGGATATTTATTTTTATTTTATTTTTGGTCCAACAACAGTAGGTCCAAATGTTCCATAGTTTCGTCGATTTCAAGAGTTTTTGCCAACCATCGACCAAACATCGTATACCTGTTGCTCAGACCAAAGGCTAACTGAAAACCTAAATTCAATGAAAGCTGATGCAATACTGTTTGCCAGTGAAGCTCTTGCCAAGTCTTTTTCCAGAGATGGTTACGGAGAATTGCTTGAACTTACGCTGATTTTCTTAGGTGAGACTCCACCACGAGGGGTATCATTTAGAAGTCCTGGGGCATTTCACCATGCAAGGTGGATGTCCAAAATTTTGTACACATACAAACTATATCTTTTTCAAGAACAGTTTCATATGACTAAGCGTGAAAGTTCTGCCTGTTTAGAGTTCTGTATGTTTGTTTCACTTGTATATGCCAAGGCTTGGATAACAAGCACAAATTCATGTGATGCGCCTTCAAATGACTTGGAGCTGTTTAAAGCCTGCCACAAGTACTCTTCAACTTCAGTCATCATTTCCAAAGCAGCAACATCCACTCTTGGAAGGCACCTGTGGTATCTTGGTGAAGAATTATTGACGCGGAGTTTGTTTTCAGACAAGGTTCCAAAAGAAACAAAACAGGCAGTGGTGTTCAGTGGTGTGCAGTGGTGTGCAGTGGTGTGCAGACTTCGCGAACTTAAGAAAACAATCCAGTCAGCTGGCCTCAACTAGCTGAAGGAAATGCTGTGATGTAAATATTGTTGAAAAGTCTCTTGAATCCTTTGTTGGTGCTCGTACAATGTCATTCTTCAGCATTCTTCAACTGGATAGTTCTTTTCTTTCTGAGGAAATCAGCAAATGGTCTTCAACTAGAATCCTATCAGAAGTCATTGAAAACAGTCCAGGCTCTTAAAGTGGTTAATGATAGTGCTGAAAGAGCCATTGCACTCATTTAGTTTAATAGGGCATCAATTGGATAAAAACAAAAACACGTTTTCAATATATTTTACATTTTTGACTAAATAGAGATGCATTGAGGCAGCCCTAAATATTGTTTGATGCTGGAAATATTTTTCCCTTTTTATCTACTCACCAGATGGAACATGAAAAGCAAAGAGCACTAGTGAATTTTAAAAGTTAATTTTTTTTGCATCACCCTAATATTGTCGGGAATTTAGGGCGGGCGACCGCCGGGTTTAGGCGCCACGGGGTCTGGTCAGAGAGTAGGTGCGAAATGTGACGTCGAATGTTATCTGGCTTGAAGTCGGAATCAAGGCTTTGAAGACGGAAACTGACCAGGCGGGCAAATAATCTAGCCCGGGTGTCAGGTAGGGCAGACCGAGGTACTCGGCCGTAAGTTAGAGTTAAGGAGTGAGAGTAGATAGAGAAAATAAATAGAAGAACGACTTAGGATCTTCACAATATGCATGGTTATCAAACTATTCACTGTGGCTTTTATACTCGTAAATGTTAAAAGGTGCATTTTAAAAATATTGCCTGTTGTTTCCCGCAAAAAGTAATTTGAGGAGTTCAGTTGGCATTTGTCATCAAACCATGCACAAAATATAAAGATTTCAACTAAGATCCACGCAGCCACATGCAAAGCACATGACACAAAGGCTCACATGATTTTGTAAGCCATTTTGTTGCAGTATTGAAAGCCAAAGCAATTTCTATACATGAGCAGTTGAACTCATCATTTAGAAGACAAATTCAAGAAAATTGCAACAAACTGGGTCCTATCATTTCTACAACTATATTTTACGGCTTCCATGATTTAGCACTCCGTGGAAAAAGGGTGAAATTCTGGTATATTTTATGACCTGTTAATCTGGCGATGACGTTCTTGGTAATCATCTATCAATTGTTTCTTGTAGTGCCAAGTATATCTCGGTAACTACGTAAAACACTATAATCGAAATTTGTGGGTCTCTCTTGCGTAAAGTCATTGTTAGTGAAGGAAATCATTCAATTGCATTTTCTATACTTGCCGACGAAACCGATGACACTTCATGCATTGAGCAGATGTCACTTGGTGTTAGATTAGTCAAAGAACAAAGAACAAAATGGGAAAATGATGGTCACATAAGAATTCCTGAGATATATTCCAATTGTCGATATAACAACTAAAGTTTTTGCCAACACCATCATTAAAATTCATTAGAATTAGGATTAGATATGACAAAGCTTGTTGGTTAAGGATACAGCGGATGTTCTACAATTGCAGGTAAAGAAGGAGGAATCCAAGCGATAATTAGAAAAAATAACCAAAAGCAGCATTTGTTCATGGCAGTTCACATAAACTAAATATTGTCGTAAATGATTTAAATAAAGTGAATGCTATACAAAACACAATAGGAACAATTAAGTCAATTATAGTGTTTTTGTGAGAAAGTAATCAGCGAAGAAGACAAAGAAAAAATGTTCCTTTGCTATGTGAATGTTCCTTTGCATATTTATGCTGAAAATGTGACCGACAATTTATTTACATCAATCAGTAAGGTAATCAGTTATAGGTTACGCGTAGAAATAATTATTTTTGTGTTTGATATGTGTATACTGTCTTCAATGTAATAAACTTTAATTCAGTTTTATTGTAAAAAATGTATGACATTTTTCTAAAATGAAAGGGTGGGGGGCGAATTCCCCCCTTGCGTACGCCGATATATATATATATATATTACTTATACACAGTTGATTTTAAATTTCATTTGAAATTTAAAAGTAGCTAAGTATATTTTAATTTTCGTAACGTTGCTGTCAGTTTTGAACTATGAAAAGTTAGCTCAAAAGCTAATTTTCACCCCAGGCAGAGTTATAACGCCACTTTGAAAGTCTCTAATAATGCAGGCGCTAATACCAATGTGTCTCTCCTGCAAGAGTAACAAATACGAGTACAGAACATATTCACTGATGTATTAAAGATTTTCTTTCAACGTACTCATCACTGTTAGTTTTGGCCCTTTAGTTTTGTCCATTCGTGATTCTATCTCCTGTTATCACCTCACTACCCAGAAATCATCTAAATGCCAAATTTGTACAAAAACATGCACAAGTAAACAAGGAGCAATTCAGTGTGACACCTGCAATGAATGGTACCACACAGTTTGCCTGCATGGTAATACACCCAAGTACATATCAATGGGCCTAAGAAATAAATATACATCCTGGCACTGCACACATTGTAGATTTCCCCAAATAAATTCAGACCTGTTTAATTATAGGGACCTGATCACCACAAACTTTTACAGTGTTTTGGCTAATTCTAATATAAAAAAACACCCTAGATAAAATCAGACCTGCCACACAAACCCATGAAAATAAAAAAAAATCTAATAATACTGACAATCAAAACACTCTTAAAACTCTAATAATTAATTTTCAAAGCATAAAAAATAAAATTCCAGATTTAGAACTTCTTTATAAAAACAGAAGAACCAGACATAATTGCTGGTTCTGAAACTTGGTTGTGAACCCCAACATATATAACTCTGAAATTTTTAGCAGCAATTATAATATATTTAGAAAAGATAGAACAGACAAACATGGTACTTCTAATCAACATAATGTAAATGATTCCATGTTAAATTCATTTGAGTAATAATGAATATACATGTACAATAATGGAATATGTGCTGAGAAAGATGAAGTAATTTTAGTTATGAAACACAACATGCCCAGCTGCCTTCTCCGGTCTCATTCACATTAGTGTAGAACCGCTCACATCTGGTTTGCAGCTAAACGCTTTTAAATTCTCGATTACTCTTGCCGTGAGGTTTGACCTGTGCAAAATATCAACTAGTGTGAAAAGTTTCCCAGAATTTATTTTTAATGCAAATTTTACAACCCAAAAAGACATTTATTATGTTATACTTAGGCAAATTTTCTGCGCGGCAATTCTAAATAATATGCGGTGTCGGTCGGATATCTGCGAGGCCGCGCAGCTTAAAATGAACACTGCTCCCAGGATGCCAATTTGTCAGCATGTCAGTCTGTGTTGTCGTCAGTCAGTTGTGGTGTCAGTCCATTGTGATGTCAGTCAGTTGTGAATTCAGTCTATCGTGATGTCAGTCTGTTGTAATGTCAGTCTATCGTGATGTCAGTCTGTTGTGATTTCAGTCAGATATGATGTCAGTCTTTTGTGATGTCAGTCTGTTTTGATGTCAGGCAGTAGTGATGTCAGTCTGTTTTGATGTCAGTCAGTTTTGATGTCAGTCAGTTGTGATGTCAGTATGTTGTGATGTCAGTCAGTTGTGATGTCAGTCAGTTGTGATGTCAGTCTGTTGTGATGTCAGTCAGTTGTGATGTCAGTCAGTTGTGATGTCAGTCAGTTGTGATGTCAGTCTGTTGTGATGCCTGTCTGTTGTGATGTCAGTCAGTTGTGATGTCAGTCAGTTGTGATGTCAGTCAGTTATGATGTCAGTCTGTTGTGATGCCTGTCTGTTGTGATGTCAGTCAGTTGTGATGCCTGTCTGTTGTGATGTCAGTCAGTTGTGATGTCAGTCAGTTATGATTTCAGTCTGTTGTGATGTCAGTCTGTTGTGATGCCTGTCTGTTGTGATGTCAGTCAGTTGTGATGTCAGTCAGTTGTGATGTCAGTCTGTTGTGATGTCAGTCAGTTGTGATGTCAGTCAGTTGTGATGCCTGTCTGTTGTGATGTCAGTCACTGTGATGTCAGTCAGTTGTGATGTCAGTCAGTTGTGATGCCTGTCTGTGGTGATGTCAATGTCAGGTTGTCTATCTAGATGTCCGTGAGTCAGAATGTAATTAAAGATGATAATACATGCATCTAATTTCGCATTAACTTCAATTTAATTTATTATAGATACAACTCGTGGCGTAGCATACGCCACAGACTTGCTCATCTATAGTGAAAAGAACGGGGGGGGGGGAGAACGGACACAATCAGCACCACGAAGAAATGAAAACAACGCGAGTGAACGTCCGGGGAGGGAACCGGGGACACATCTTTGGTCTCGAGTCTTGCGCACTGTGGTTGTTGTGACCTGCTCCCCCCACCCTGCACCACCCTTGCTTGCCGACCATAAACTGTGATTGGTCGACCTTAGCGAGCTTAGAGTCATTCGCCATGCTTATTTGCTCGCGCCCTGTTCTTGTCTTACTTCCTGGTGAATTATCTATTTAGATATTAGTATATTTAATAAGTCACATCAAAGTATTCATAGTTTACCAGTATAGATTGACACTAGTCAGCTAGCTGTTATGTATATATTAAAACATGGTACATGGGGTTAAACTTGGTGAAGAGGGGAGAAATATGGTATGGGGCCCATGATGAATGGCCTGTGGCCAGCGATAAGTGGCCCGTGGCCAGTGATGAGTGGCCCGTGGCCAGTGATGAGTGGCCTGTGGCCAGCGATGAGTGGCCTGTGGCCAGTGATGAGTGGCCTGTGGCCAGTGATGAGTGGCCTGTGGCCAGCGATGAGTGGCCTGTGGCCAGCGATGAGTGGCCCGTGGCCAGTGATGAGTGGCCTGTGGCCAGCGATGGGTGGCCTGTGGCCAGCGATGAGTGGCCTGTGGCCAGTGATGAGTGGCCTGTGGCCAGGGATGGGTGGCCCGTGGCCAGTTAAAGGCAGGCCGTGGGCTGCGATGGTTGGTCACGGCCCAATAAAGAAAGGTGTGTGCTGTTCATGAACGTGATTAAATCCAGGAGATCAATGCGACGCCAACTTAACGGTGCCAGGGCAAGTGGTGCCAGTACGAAGATGGGGGGGGGGGGATTATTCCAACTATCCGAATGCCCCAGGGAATTAAAGAATGGAATGCTTTGGCCAACGATGTTAGAAAGAATAAGAAAGGCAGCCCACGGCTTTGTGTGACCCTGCTCATAAAGAGTTATTTATAATGGGGAAAAATGCAACAAAAAAACGGCGTGGAGCTCTGACATAGAATACGTTTAATCAGTGATGCTAGCAATTTGAAGAGCGCTTCCCAAGGGACAATAAATACTCGGGGTCCACGCCAGTCACAAAATATTTCTATGATTGACGTGTTGGTCTTTTTAATCTTAAAAAAAAATTATTTGTTGGCGCTTCGGCTTGTGAAAACAAATATCATTAAAGGCATTTAGGATTAAAAGAATATTTGTATAGTATGGCATATAGGTATGGAAGGAACATTAGCATAGAAGGCATGTTTAGCATATAAGAGCATATAAGTATTGAAGGCATATTAGCAAACATGGAAGGCAAATTAGCATGAAAAGCAAATTTGGATGGAAGGCATATTGCAATAGAGGGCATATTGGTACGGGAACCAGCAACTCAACGACAGTAATCTGGATCGATTATAATTCGATTACATGTATATACAAATACATATATATATATATACATACATATGTATATTTATATTAGGGCTGCAGAAATTAACGATTAATTTCTCTATTAATCGGTAAAAATGATAATTGATTAAAACTAATTTAATCCATAAAATAGCGATTAAACTGCAAGAAACTGTATTGCGTGGTTCTCCTTTTATTTATAAATTAATAATTTAATTATTAATAATACCTTGCTTTCTTATGTACAAACTTTTCCATTTAAAAAAATATTTTCAAAGTGTAAACTTAAAATAAGCTGTTTTTAGAAGGAAAATGATAAGTAAAGTTAATATTGTTTTTACTTAATTAACAATAACAAAATTTAAATTCATTGACCTTATATTGAACTACTTATATTTAAATAAATAAATCTAAATTGTCTGTTTTTGTTACTTCCCTTGAAATTTTCAGTTTAATTATGTGATACATCTTATTTTTAGCTTTAATAAAAAATTATCGATTAATTATTCGGTAATTTATCAAAAGTTAACGATTAAATTTAAATTCCATACCTTTCCCTAGTATTATTATTTATTTAGACGTGCATTCGTAAACAACAAAGGTTTTTCTTACTTATTTCTTGCAAAGCATAACAAATTTACTGTGTTAGTCTCACACTTTGGAAGACACGGAATTACCGCAACTTAACCGATTTCGCGAAATAATGAATCGTGACTAAATGGGATCTATATATGCGTTATAAAAACATAATTAATGCAAATTAATCGATTGATCAGTTAATTTTTTTGGTAAAAGCGAAGTATGTCGACCGTGACGTCACGGTCATGGCGGCCTTCTTTGTTGTTTTAGCACGTTCTTTAAAAAGCTTTAAAACTAAAATTCTATAGCTATACCTAACCCAAACACTAAAACCTTCAATTTTCCGAAAATTCTAAAGCTATACCTAACCCAAACCCTAAAACCATCTATTTTTGATAATCCTTTTAGAATTTATAGATCTCTCTTTTCCAGCAATCGGTAGCGTCGTGACGTCACGGTCGACATACTTTGCTTCAGCCAATTTTTTTTCCAATTAATCTTTTCTTTTTTAAAAAATCAGTACCAGCCCTAAAAATAATATTAATTAAGAGATTTTTTTTAATGTGCCTTACATGAGGTAACTTAGCAACCTCTTGTATATTAAACTCCATGCCAATGTTTAATGTAAATAAATATCAGGTTTCTTTTCTTGATTTATGCGTCATATCACGGTGTCACGTTTCCCGTGGCTTAAATTTCAAACGTGAATAAATGACAACAAGAGCTTTCCTTACAAATGACATCCAGGTATGGCATCAACAAATCCACGATGTCTTCCTAAATTCGAATCAATTAATTTTTTAAAGAGCACATCGGTGAGGGCCACGTGACCATCTATTGATTCCTTTATACATAAAAGGGGAAACAATCCCAATTTGATCATTTCCATTTCGGCTTGGGCTCAGGGCCAATCAGCCGTACACAGCATCGTACTCTCGGTGCTGCTAATCACTCACTCTCTAACCAAACTGTCGCAAGAATTAGGGACAGGGCATGGAGGTCAGGGTCACGCCTTGTTAACTGACACACACACACACGCACAAAAAAAATCCGCCATCTGTTCTTGAACGGATAAATTATGGAAAGCTGTGTTTAAAATTCACCGGAACAAAAGATGGCGTCGTGAAGTCCTGCCAGCTCCCCCCTCCCCCTCTCAACTAGCAGCATGAAATTATCGGACACTTGAAACTCTCTGGTGAATACAGAGTAGTGACAGAGGTTACTGTAGGTGTGAGTCACCTGTAATAAATAAAAATGGTAACTAAGTGTGAGTCACCTGTTATAACAAAGGTAATTGTAAGTGTGAATCACCTGTAATGACAAAGGTAACTGTAAGTGTGAATCACCTGTAATAACAAAGGTAACTGTAAGTGTGAAGCACCTGTATTAACAAAGGTAATTATAAGTTTGATTTACCTGTAATAACAAAGGTAACTGTATGTGTGAATCACCTGTAATAAAAAAAAGGTAGCTAAGTGTGAATTACCTGAAATAAAAAAGGTAACTAAGTGTGAATTACCTGAAATAAAAAAGGTAGCTAAGTGCCAATTGCATGTAATAACAAAGGTAACTGTATGTTTGAATCACATGTAATAAAAAAAATGTAACTGTAAGTTTGAATCACCTGTAAT
Source organism: Radix auricularia (assembly GCA_002072015.1). Taxonomy (NCBI): domain Eukaryota; kingdom Metazoa; phylum Mollusca; class Gastropoda; family Lymnaeidae; genus Radix; species Radix auricularia. Next base: position 169,822 of record MUZC01004479.1, on the reverse strand, counting down.
GACAAAGGTAACTGTAAGTTTGAATCACATGTAATGACAAAGGTAACAGAAAGTGTAAACAATGGAGAAAAAGAAATTGGGTCAAATGTTCAAGGGCGGACTACTAAATCTCAAAAAGAAACATTTTTTTAAACGTTGCCTTAAATTGAATTTCTTATCTGATCTTGGAAAATGTAAAAATAACTACTACTTTTATTCAACAATGAAATAAAAATTGTTTTAAAACAAAGAATATTTTAATTTTTTTTTTTTAAATTGTGAAGTTAAAAGTTTGTGACGGACACAAGAAACAAATCCTTCAAGTTGAAGTGACTTTATTCCGTCCTCTATAATAACACACAACACAATATCTTAAATTGACTGAGTTCCCCAACCCACCTATTCACTGTCAGCCATGATCGTATCTTATATGTTACAGACTGATTATTGCGTCCTACGTATTTCTATGGTTTGTTTTTAGTCCTGTATTCTTACTAGAGTTTCAAATGATGATAAAGTGTTGGCTTTCCTGATTTCTTCAGGCAACCCATTCCACACCCGAATACCGGACGGAAAGAAAGAAAACTTGTATGTGTTTGTTCTTGCATATGGAATAAGAAAGGTGTTTTTATCTTTATGTCTATTTGAGGGTTGTATTAAGTTATCTTTGTGTTGTATTTCTAAATTAGAATTAATGGCCTTATGTATAATCACTAATTTACTCTTGGTTCTTCTATCCTCTAGTGTTTCAAGGTTTAATGATTTAAATAATGGTGTTACTCAGTTTTGAATATTCTCCAGTAATGAATCTGGCAGCTCTTTTTTGGATTTGTTCTAACTTATCAATATTTTCTTTGATGGATGGGTCCCATACAGAAGATGCATATACTAGTATAGGTCTCACCAGGGTGAGGTAGCATTTTAGTTTTATATATTTGTTACATTTGTAAAAGTTTCTTTTTATAAAGCCTAAGGTTTTGTTTGATTTTTTAATAACTTCATTGACATGGGGGTTCCAAGATAGTTTCTCATTTATTATGACTCCTAAGTATTTCGCATCTTTAGTTTGGGTTAGTTCTTTTCCATGAATGAAGTATTTTGAATTTATTTGTTTCTTTTTCTTTGTTACTCTTAGCAGTTGACATTTTTCTGGGTGGAAGGACATACTCCAGTTAGTTTCACATTTTATTAATTCATCTAAGTCTTTTTGTAAAATTTTGCTATCTTGTTCTGACTTGATTGTTCTTGGTTACCCTAACAATATCATGGTCAGACAGCCCAGGAATTATTGTGCAGTCTAGTACCAGCCCTGGTCTGTTTGTTAGGAATAAATCTAATATTTTTTTTTCCTAGTTGCTTTTTTTAAAAAAATCTGTTATAGGTTTATGTTGTTTATAGTGTCTAAGAAATGTTCATTAATTTCTTTATTATTTTGGTGGCTATCAATTGTATAGTTTTTCCAATTTATATCTGGAAGATTTAAGTCCCCCATAGTCCAAATTACAGAATTTTTATGATTTTCTTTAATATAACTTAGTTGACTGCAGAGATTCCTCATGTATTCTATGTTTGTATTTGGTGGCCTATATACACTGCATACAATAAAGGGTGATGAGTTTGGTGTAACTATTTGTATATATAAAAGATCGAACTAAGACGAAACGCAGTGTAAAATGTAGCGAAATGCGAAGGGCGGCTACTGCTTAATTCCTAATTATTTTCAGACTAGTATTCATGTACTTTGTAATTTGTGAAGATGTGAGTAAATATCGATCCGCACGCACACGTGCAGCTATGGGTGGCCAAAGCGAGGGGTTGGGTTTGTAGAAAACTATATTTAGAACAAAAACGTAGCCGCAGATAGAAGCTCAGATTGTACGCTTTCTTAAAGCAAACATTTCAATGAGATCCTGTCTAAGAGCCCTTGGATTTTATTGAATGTACCTCAAAAAGAGCAGATTGCCATATCCTCTTATTTGTAATGTTGTCTTCTATCATACATGTTGCCCCACAATTCTTTCCATCAGTCACCCATATGTCCATCCCCCCATTTCCGTTAATCCACCAGGGCGTCCGTTCATCCATCCTTCCAACCACCTTTACATTCGTCAGTTTACCCATCCACCCTTCCAAACATCCACCCGCCCGCCAATCCATCCATCCATCCATTCATTCATCTATCCATCCATCCATACATTCATACATACATCCATACATCCATCCACGTTACACCGTGTGTCAGTTCCACCACCATACTAACACCAGGTGAAATATCTTTCACCTTAACATTCTATCTACGTTTGTCAGCACACACATCCTCAATGTAGAGCTGCAATTTGTTGACAAACTACATTGTAGCTGAGCCGGTGTACTAATCGATAACACATGAAGCGGGAAATAAAATATAATTTTCTTTTGTTTTCAAACACAACGCCAGCTTTGTCTTGCTGTTGACCTCTGAAAGCGTTGAAATATTCCGAGCATTTGGAGAGGAGCTCTTGTTATTGACACCGGATCGTGCTAAAACGGGCCAGGTCTTCTAAGAGACTGTATGGGTTGAGGATGATATTGGGTGGCACTGGGGAGCTTTCACCTCAACACCCCCTATACCTACCCCACTGATTATGCTGCTCTATCTTGTGTATTAGTTTGTTGTATGTTGTATGAACATATAAAAAATAATAAAAAAATATTAAAACGTTAACTGCGTGCATCAAACCTAACTGACAACCAAGTCTTAAAATACCAGAGGCTTATCATATCAGTTCCAACAGATAGAAGGAATAAAGCTGAACTCCTTGACTACAATATGGTGGATCGTACAGGTTTCTTGATAATCCTTAAAACAAATATCCAACAGAACTACGAACATGACGTCACGGATCGTATTAAATTTTTGAGAGTATTTCGTGAAATTCAACTTCAGCTGCCCGGGTCATGCCCGTATCATGCCCGTATTATGCCCTTATCATGCCCGTATGCTACTTGGTATTTTTAGCATCATAGTTTTTTTTTTTAAACCCTTTAAAGTTAATCTTTAACCTGACACCAATTACAGTTCTTCCACAACATCACACATTTTTGTATCTCTCTTGATCTTATTAAGAGCTGATAATTAAAATGCCCCCCCCCCCCGCAGCGGTATTTTTGTTCTCTTCAAATAAAAAAAAAATCCTTTATTGACTATTTTCCGAAATTCCATATTGGTCTGAGTATTAAAATGCATTTTATAAGATATTCCTCCAAATGATAGCTCTTCTTTTGTACAATCTTAAGCACTCTACATCGGGAACCATGTTATTATGAATGAACCAAGACGTTGTTTAAGATGAACTTTCTCAAACAGACCAAGACGTTGTGTAAGATGAACTTTCTCAAACAGACCAAGACGTTGTTTAAGATTAACTTTCTCAAACAGACCAAGACGTTGTGTAAGATGAACTTTCTCAAACAGACCAAGACGTTGTGTAAGATGAACTTTCACAAACAGACCAAGACGTTGTGTAAGATGAACTTTCTCAAACAGACCAAGACGTTGTTTAAGATGAACTTTCACAAACAGACCAAGACGTTGTTTAAGATGAACTTTCTCAAACAGACCAAGACGTTGTGTAAGATGAACTTTCACAAACAGACCAAGACGTTGTGTAAGATGAACTTTCACAAACAGACCAAGACGTTGTTTAAGATGAACTTTCACAAACAGACCAAAACCAAAGTCTAAATAGCAGATAAAAGTGCCATCACTGGCAGAATGTACAAGAGCTTGTTCCGTTCCTTGTGTGTACATGTGCATTGTGTTACGTACAAAGACATGAGAATCTTTTAGGAACACTTTTCTTTCATCGATCTGTTTCCTTGGTAGCTTCAGCACTGATTCAATAATGCCTTTAAGCAATGTTAGGAGTGTTGCTTTGAAGATTTAATTAAAACCTTGATAGAAGTGTATTTTGGAAGGTATTTAAAACTGTGTTAGAGCTGTGAACTTAGAGGTAATTAAAACATTGATAGAAGTGTATTTTGGAAGGTATTTAAAACTGTGTTAGAGCTGTGAACTTAAAGGTAATTAAAACATTGATAGAAGTGTATTTTGGAAGGTATTTAAAACTGTGTTAGAGCTGTGAACTTAGAGGTAATTAAAACATTGATAGAAGTGTATTTTGGAAGGTATTTAAAACTGTGTTAGAGCTGTGAACTTAAAGGTAATTAAAACAATGATAGGAGTGGGGCTTAAAAGGTTTAATTAAAACTATGATGAAATTGTGGTTTTGAAGGTAATTAAATAATGATAAAAAAAACGTTCCTTGAAGATAATTAAAATAATGATTCGAGTTTTTGAAAAAACCTCTGTCCACCCCCTCACACCCAGATTTAAGCCGGGGTAAGGGAGATAAAATTAAAAATTAAAAAAGCAATTCAAATAAAAACTGACTTACATCCCTTGAGTACATGAACAGAGACAATCCATAACAAACGTCATTGTTTCAATTTTTCTCTCTTAAAACTTGTGGTCATCCCTCCACATCATTGCTGGTGCCTTGGCTGGGCCTTGGCTGGTGCCTTGGCTGGTCGCTTGGCTTGTGCCTTGGCTGGTGCCTTGATAGTCGCTTGGCTTGTGCCTTGGCTGGTGCCTTGGCTGGTGCCTTGGCTAGTCGCTTGGCTGAGGCCTTGGCTGGTGCCTTGGCTGGTGCCTTGGCTGGTGCATTGGCTAGTCACTGGGCTGGTGCCTTGGCTGGTGCCTTTGCTGGTGCCTTGGCTAATCGCTTGGCTTGTGCCTTGGCTTGTCCATTAGCTTTTCCTTTGACTTGTGGCTTGAATTGTCCCTTGCCTTGTTCCATGGTTTGTGACCTTGGCTGGTCATTTGGCTTGTCCCTTAGTTTGTCCTTTAGCTTGTCCCTTGGTTTGTCTTTTGGCTTGTCTTTTGGCTTGTCCCTTGGTTTGTTCCTTGGCTGGTCCCTTAGCTTGTCCTTTAGCTTGTCCCTTGGCTTGTCTTTTGGCTTGTCCCCTGGTTTGTTCCTTGGCTGGTACCTTAGCTTGTCCTTTAGCTTGTCCCTTGGCTGGTCCATTGGCTTGTCCCTTGGCTTGTCCCATGGCTTGTCGTTTGGCTTGTCCCTTAGCTTGTCTCTTAGCTTGTCCCTTAGCTTGTCCCTTAGCTTGTCTTTTGGCTTGTCTTTTGGCTTGTCCCTTAGCTTGTCCCTGGGCTTGTCTTTTGGCTTGTCCCTTAGCTTGTCCCTGGGCTTGTCTTTTGGCTTGTCCCTTAGCTTGTCCCTTAGCTTGTCCCTTAGCTTGTCCCTTGACTTGTCTTTTGGCTTGTCCCTTAGCTTGTCCCTGGGCTTGTCTTTTGGCTTGTCCCTTAGCTTGTCCCTTAGCTTGTCCCTTGGCTTGTCTTTTGGCTTGTCCCTTAGCTTGTCCCTTGGCTTGTCTTTTGGCTTGTCCCTTAGCTTGTCCCTTGCCTTGTCTTTTGGCTTGTCCCTTAGCTTTCCCCTTGGCTGGTCTTTTGGCTGGTGCCTTGGCTTGTCCCTTAGCTTGTCCATTGGCTGGTCTTTTTTCTGGTGCCTTGGTTGTAGCCTTGGCTACTTTTTGTAGTCATTTTATTTACGCCCAAGTAACGAAACTGCGGCACACTTCTACTTAATGGTGCTACGATCGATGAGGTACACATAACGTGAAAATGGATAAATACAATTAAAAAGAAAAAACACACCAGAAACACGTTGGTTTTGAACGGAGATAAGAATTAGATCAAGAGATTTATGTGAATAGCGAAGGGATCCATTTAATAATTGCCTCTAACCCCGCCCCAGGCTTTCAACAATTTTTTTTCTTAATGGGGTTGGGGCGTGAAAGAGTGTTTCGCAATAAAATTTAAAAACTGGATATCCCGACGCCTGCTATGAAAATTGGACTCACAATATGGCGAACAGACACAACAAATCTTTAAGTTATGACTGCTCTAAAAATGTCCCTCAAACTTTAGACTTAACAAAGCATCATCGAATTATTTCATAACTTACCCCCTATCCTGTGTTGCAGAGTGAGAACTACTCATCTCCTCACTGAATTTTACAGAGTATTTTATAGACTGGATAATGCTCTTCAAGCTGTTTTTTTACAATATATAAGCCTTTTATTAATGTACAGTTATCGAGAAACTGAATACAATTAAAAACAAAATGAAGAAAAATCAGTAAGATTAATATTTTACTGTTATAATTTAAATGATTTAACATGGAGACGGAGCATGTTTAGATGAGGCTGGAAGAACTGGGAAGAGCTGGGAAGAATTGAAGCGACTGGCAAGGGACCGTGCACAGTGGCGAGCTTTGACAGAGGCCCTATGTTCAACAAGGAACCCAAAGGACAAATGATGATGATTTAAATTGTTACTATTACTCAAAATCAATCTATCGTTAGACCATTGCGAAGATGTGAAGTCAAGAAGTCGACCCTGTCACGTGACGCATGAGACTATAATCTGTTCAGAGATTTGAGTTGGGCGCCGTCCATTGACGACGTCATGCGATTTCGTCTGATTTTTCCACCCCCTCCCTCTCGTCACATATTGGCACACAAAGCTAGACCCCCCTCCCAGTGGCGTCACTGGGAGGGCGAGGGGGCCGCCCCGGATGACACCAATCCTAGTGACGCCTCTGCCCCCTCCAATGTTATGTGAAAGATCTCCCCCCTCCCCACAAAAACTATCTTTTCTTTTTGAAAATGAGCATGTTTCAAATAACTTTATTGTCCTTTAAGTATGTATTTAGTAAGGATGCACTCTAATAGCAAAACACGCGTGAAGCAATGTACAACGTCAATTAAAACATTGTAACCAATCAAACATTTCAGTGAATCTTTGTCATTTAGCGACTCCCAGAAGGCAGCACAGGACCGTGACACATGGCATGAGATAGTGTGCAGCTCAAAATGGTGACCCTACGATGGGTTAAGCGGCAGTTCAAATTCAATTTTGATGTGACGTCACAAATCTTAACCACCCACTCCCCTTCGATACACGTCGCCACAAAGGCGTGACCCTTTTCCCCCCTTACTAGTTGCGTGACGTCATTTATGGACTGCGTTATTAAAAAATTCGGATTTGATTTCTCTTTTTTTTTTCTCTCGGGCTAATGAAAAAAAATCATGTTAAGCCTGGTCCCTATTGGAACTCAGGACGTGTTAGCGCATTTTCGTATTATGTATCAGTACTTATGTTAGATATCAGCATTATGTATCCGGCATCCTTCCGTCTCGCGAGACGATGGTGCATCACCGTTGGGTTGGGTTGCATTTCCTCGAGTGACTGTGCAGTCCTATCCTTGAGTGACAGTCTTTGCCACAGTTTTTACACACGAGTTCTGTGCTTCCAAATGTTTTGGCCTTTCTCCTAGCTCTTCTGTCTGCAGCCTCCTCCATTCTTCGCTCCTCGGCTACTATCACGCCCTCTTTGACAACTGTGCGCCACGTAGATCGGTCTTCTGCCTTACACTCCCAGTCACTTGTATGTATTTTGGCTGCTTTCATGTCCCTTTGAATGACATCTTTAAATCGCAAGCGTGGGCGACCTGTTTTCCTCTTTCCTGAAGCAAGTTCACCATATAGGAGGTCCTTCGGGATGCGGCCGGGGCTCATTCTTTTGACATGTCCTAGCCACCTCAGGCGTCTTTCACTAAGAATTGAGAACATGCTTTGGGTATTGGCACGCGTTAGTACCTCACTATTAGGTACTTTTTCTTGCCATTTAATACCAAGGATGCGGCGCAAGCATCTCAAATGGAAGCTGTTAAGCTTACGCTCTTGTGATGTATAAGTGGTCCATGTCTCGCTCCCATATAGTAGTGTACTGATGACACAGGCTCGATAGACGCACAGTTTGGTTTTCTCCGTTAGCTTGGTGTTTTGCCAGACCCGCTTATTTAGTTTAGCCATTGTTGCGGCTGCCTTGCCAATTCTGCTGTTTATTTCTTCTTCAATGGACAGTGTATTGGAGACCTTGGATCCCAAGTAGGTGAAGCTGTCCACAACCTCCAAGTTTTCATTATCGATATTTATGGTAGGAGGAGGTCGAGTGTCTTGGGCCATGATGTTTGTCTTTTTCAAGCTGATTTGCAGACCAAATTCTTTGCAGGCATTGGAGAAGCTTGACACGAGTTGTTGCAAACCAGATTCTGTATGTGCTGTTAGTGCCGCATCATCCGCAAATAGTAGCTCTCGAATTAGGACATCCGTCGTTTTGGTCTTGGCTCGGAGGCGGGCAGTGTTGAAAAGTCCTCCATCAGCTCTGGTATGTAACCAGATTCCCTCACTGCTATCCTTGAATGCGTATCGAAGAAGTACAGAGAAGAATATTGCGAAGAGTGTTGGTGCGAGTACACAACCTTGTTTAACTCCGCTGCTGACAGGGAAGGCCTCTGACTTAGCTCCATCGAACTGTACTGTGCCAAGCATATTTTCATGGAACTGTCTGATGATGGCAAGTAGGTGAGGGGGACATCCAATTTTTGCCAGTATTTGGAATAGCCCGTTGCGACTGACTAAGTCGAAGGCTTTTGTAAGGTCCACAAATGCAATGTATAGTGGCATCTGCTGCTCTCTGCATTTTTCCTGGAGCTGTCGTATGGAGAACACCATGTCTATGGTAGACCGACCGGACCGGAAACCACACTGAGATTCTGGATAGACGCGGGATGCTAGGCTTTGTAAACGTTTTAGTATAACGCGGGCAAAGGTCTTTCCTACAATACTAAGGAGTGAAATGCCGCGATAATTATTGCAATCACTCCTATCACCTTTGTTTTTATATAGTGTCACTATATTTGCATCCTTTAGGTCTTGGGGGATGTAGCCCTGTTCCCAGCAGAGGGACAGAATCTCGTGCAATGGTTGGAGTAAAGCTGTCTTGCCACTCTTTAGAACCTCTGGTGGTATTCCATCATTCCCAGGCGCTTTTCCACAAGCTAGACTGTCAATTGCTTTGCTCAGCTCTTCCTGTGTGGGCACGACATCAAGTTCTTCCATGAGTGGCATATCTGGGATGTCATCTAGAGCGGTGCTGGAGACTGTGGTAACTGTTGAATACAATTCCAGATAATGCTCAACCCACCGTTTTAGCTGTGCTGCCTGGTCTTGAATAATTTCTCCATTTTTGGACTTTAGGGGAGCAGCTTTTGACGTCAAGGGGCCCGTTGCCTTTTTGATGTTTTCGTACATGACTTTTGCATTGCCCATGTCTGCAGCTGATTGTATACTGGAACAGAGCTTAAGCCAGTAGGTATTGACACATTTACGTGCAACCTTTTGGGCAAGTGACTTAGCTGTTTTTAAAGCATGCAAATTGTCAGGTGTAGGCTTTTCCTTGTAAGCCATAAGAGCTTTCCTTTTTGCTTCAGTGACGGGTTTCATCTCGTCCCAATGTTCATCAAACCAGTCCGTGTTTTTGTGAGATTTTTTGCCAAAGGCTTGTATTGCGGATGTATAGATTGTGTCTCTCAGTTGCGTCCATTTGGAGTCAATGGTGACGCATGGGGACATCTTTGAGAGACTTTCCTTCACCTTGTCTTTGAACAGCTGCGCTATCGCAGGGTCTTTCATGCAGGAGGTATTGATGCGTGGACTTCCCTTTTTCTTTGTGTGGTACGAGTTTTTCCTCATTATTCGTACTTTGCTGGCGACAAGGGAATGATCCGTGTCNCCTATTGGAATTCAGGACGTGTTAGCGCATTTTCGTATTATGTATCAGTACTTATGTTAGATATCAGCATTATGTAGTTATCAGTAATTGTGTTTAGATTTTAGACATATTTTTATGAATTTTCTTGTGTAATGAATATACCTGACATTTTTTTTATTTAAAAGTCATTTCTTTACATTTTAAAAAAAAATTATTTTCTCTTTAATCTAACTACAAGTCACCACAAATGATGACGTAAAACTCTCTAAACTTTTACACATATTCTTTTGCACGATTTCGCACCACTCTTCAATGCTTGAAAAACTATGTATTCGACTTCCGGCAATGGCGGCAGTTCACTGCGCTAGTGTTACCTCTCGATTCGAAATATTTTTTGGTAGTTTTAACGTGGTTTTTTAACGGATCGAGTAACTGAGTGTTGATGCACAAATGGCAGGTCAGGACATACAAAAAACATATATACCTCATGGGTCTAGGACTTATGGATGCTGAGATCAAAGGTGATGACGGACGGACGGACGGACGGACAAAACGGGTGCAATAGCGCATTCGACTTCTCGAAAATGCGCTAAAAAGCTTTAGTGACAACATCCGGCACAGACTCAGTGATGAGTCATTTAAGAAACAGAAAAACAAGGACATGGCTAACACGACATTTTTAGGGTAGTTACCGTAGACACTGTGCAAATACAAACAATTATTGGGCATTTTTTTCGTACTTGACGCGAAAATATTTTGATTGAAATGTTGGCCTAATAGCAATCACATTATTCTGTATGTTCTTCTTTAATAGCAGTCACATTATTCTATATGTTCTTCTTTAATTTCAATCACATTATATATGTTCTTTTTTAATAGCAATCACATTATATGTGTTCTTTTTTAATAGCAATCACATTATATATGTTCTTTTTTAATAGCAATCACATTATATATGTTCTTTTTTAATAGCAATCACATTATATGTTCTTTTTTAATAGCAATCACATTATATATGTTCTTCTTTAATAGCAATCACATTATATGTTCTTTTTTAATAGCAATCACATTATATATGTTCTTTTTTAATAGCAGTCACATTATATATGTTGGGGCCGTCCATAAATGACGTCACGCGATTTTGGCCGATTTTTTACCCCCTCCCCCCTCTACGTCACGCGTCGTCACAAAATCGTCGACCCCCCCTCAAAAAGTACGTCACAAAACTTTGACC
>MUZC01004479.1:130450-158856 GCA_002072015.1 Radix auricularia | reverse complement strand
TTTTCCCGTTTTGACATGATTTTCTCTGTACTTATTTGATAGCATAATGAGCCCCTACACAGCTTAAAGCCCTATAAGATTAAGTATGAATTCGGCTTGTTTTATATATTACATTTTTTAAAAAAATGTTTAGTTGCCAAGGCATACCAAGACAGCTAACGAACAATGCATCGGTAATGTCAAAAACCATTGATGTGATTAACCTTCGCGATTAAGCTCGCAAGTGTGACTATTTATATTAGAAGGATCATTGCATTGTTTATAGACCTAAAATATATAGATACAAGACAATTCCTCAAATTAATTTCGATCTTCTAATGACAGTTTCCCTTCTAAGTATATGCACATCAAAGGTATTTGATCTAAAATTATCACATTGATATCACATCTCATGTTTTCTGAAAATTATTAGGTATGCGCTGGAAGAGAAAAATGGCCCATTCTGTATGAACCCCACATTTGTGCAGGAAAGTAGGGTGTCATCTTGTGCGTCGCAAAATACAGTAATTCTTGCAAGTTGAGAACTGAAATACTATGACATTATTAAAATATCCAACATTATCATAACTTTTAACTCCGAAGCTCACATGTTTTTTTGTTTTTTTTCAGGATTTCACGTACGTCACACAACAGTTGTAAATATAATGTCACCAATAAATTATCTCATTTAGGGTAAAAAGGGAACTCTTGGGGGTAATGCTCAATCATTGTGGGCATAGAAAATTTGCTAGAATCCGATACTTTTGGGTTAACGGTAAAGTTAATATAAACTTTTATAATTTTAATATTTAGGTATCCTATTGAACCAGTCCAGTCCGTTCTTTCAAACCAATTAGCTATTTTAACCGGCCTCAAAAAAAAAACAAAAAAAAAACGACATTTTTTAACATAGATTATATTTTATTTTAATGCATACAAATTAAGCATTGACTATAAATCATTACTTGTAACTTCTTTGTTTATATTTTAAAAAGTTATTTTAGAATAATACTTTTTTAAAAATAACATCTGGGGTCAAAAGGGAATTTTTGGGGGTAATGCAGACTCATTTGGGCATATAACATCCACTCCACTCCACTAGATATATTCAAATATGTGGGACGTGGTGGTCGAGAGGTAGCGCCGACTGTCATGCCGATGGTCACGGGTTCGAATCCACACGAAGGTGAGGATTTGTTCTCGCGGCCTGAGGAGTCCCCGAGTCACCCAGCTCCGAATGGGTACCTAACTAGACAATAGTTAGGCGGCTGGGGTAATGCGTGGAACCCCTATAGCCGTGGCCTGTGACCGCTGCATCACTTGCCAACAGATCATCTCTCATGGTCTGTGGACGCAATTATCTTCTGCATAGAAGGAGCGTCTGTATATCTAAGATAAGATAAGATAAATACGTCATGTGTACGTGTACGCTTGGTAACATATGCCCACTATTGAACCGGTTCCTTCCAGAATATGCATTTGTTAAATTTGTTATCTATGTAGATTTCTTATTTACGTACTAAATCCAACCTACTTTCATTTATATTGACAAAAGTGACAATAATCTTAATCAACATGACCTGACTGTATCAAGTATCATTTCTGTCAAATTTATAATAAATGCCTTAAAAACTGAGTTCAGAAGAAAGTTGTTTTGTGTTCCTCTCGAATTGCGATGTCGAGAATTTGATGCATTTAATTTTAATGAAGTTAGTGAATACTTTTGACTAATTTTAAATGGACACATTTATTATTATATTTAGAATGGCCAGAGGCGTTTGACCAAAATCCAATCGAAAAACTATATCAAACTCAAAACTTTTATTATTGTATAAAATAGATTCCCTTCCCCCCCACCCACCCCCCAAATGGATATTCGGTGTCGTTTTGACTTAAAAAACGAAACTGCGGTTACATCCCAAAAACTTTGATCTCAACATCAAACAAAGCAGGGTTACAATTTTGTATGTTCTCTTGTGGATTCTCAAACCTAAGAATTATAATTACATTTCATTTTCATGTCTTGTTAACTTACGCCAACCGGCGTCTGATAGCCTATCGACCGGCACTTTGAGAAGCACTGAATTTTTATTTTAAAGTCATTAAATAAATTTTAAGTGACCAAATATTTCAGTGGAAGTTTTATTTAAAGTTACCCTTTCGACGTGACGTCACATTTCTTCAACCCCCTCCCTCCCCCACGTCACGCATCGTCACAAAAGTGTGACCCCCCTCCCCCCCTAGGTGCGTGACGTCATTTATGGACGGCCCCGTTCTTCTTTAATAGCAGTCACATTATATATGTTCTTCTTTAATAGCAGTCACATTATATTATAATATGGTCTTCTTTATTATATCAATCACATTATATAGGCCTATGTTCTTTTTTAATAGCAGTCACATTATAATTATATATTTTCTTCTTTAATAGCAATCACATTATATATGTTCTTCTTTAACACACATGAAAGAAGAATAAAAAAGTAAAGTGTTTTCCCCATTCCACTTAAAGGTAAATATATCTTTTTAATTATTTTTTTTAAACGACTCAACCTTGAACTTTGTTACACTGATTTAGCCTAACATCTGAGATGGAATGTGTCAAAGGTCAAGGAGTGAACTCCACGCATGAGAGTATGACAGAAGTAAACTTCAGTGGAAAGTACAAGAGATTCTTCAGCTGCTCTGGTCGACATCCACATTCCATGGCCTCAGAGAGACACCAAGCTAACGGAGAAAACCAAACTGTGCGTCTATCGAGCTTGTGTCATCAGTACACTACTATACGGGAGCGAGACATGGACCACCTAAACATCCAAGAGAGACTGCACCTCAGTTATATCCTCATTTCACAACAATCATCTCAGACTAAGACACGGTGGAACTATCTATAAATACAACTTACCAGGGCAAGAACAAGTCGTATGAAAATAGGCATGACGGATACTCCTCGCGTTGGTCGACCAATTACAGTTTATGGTTGGCGAGCGATGGTAGTAAAGATTGAGTATTTGGGGAGGCAACAACAACGGCAGTGCGCATATCTCGAGACCAACAATGCGTGGCTGTTCACCCCCCTCCCTCCGACTTTCACTCGAGTTGTTTTCATTTACATCATTATCATGTCGTATCCAAGATAATTGTCATTCATTAAAAATAAGTAATGTGTGATTAAAGTGTCTATTTTGATTCGTTATTTAGAGTGAAGTTTTCTTTTTCTTTTTTTTTATTTTATTATTTGTTAAAAATTATTTTTATTTTTGTATGTTTCTGTTGTTTTTTTTTGTTGGGGGGTTGTCGATGACGGGGTGAAGTTGGAATAAAACGGCCCGAATACCATGTAGTCATTTATGTTGAGAGTTTATACAATGCCTTCTGTATCAAATTCGACACCCCACTCACATAAACTTTTACTTCAAAACAAAATTGCCATGGTACTTATCGTTTCTAGGCAAATTAAACCATAAACCTGGAGCAGAAAACAAATTCCCGTTTGTTTCCAGATTCACTTATCCTGTTTCTTCTTTGGTAGCCACTGCTCACGGTAGCCAGATGGCTATATAGATTAACACAAAATAGTTAAGATTGATCCTCATCGCCTCAGGCTCACGTTCCAGCACGTATGTTGGTGAGTACAAGTAAAAGATCGAATGGAAAGAAGGGTGGAACAAGGCATGCTGTCAATGCGAAGGGAGGCTACTGCCAGACAAGTTTGGGACAATATGTGGAGTTACTGCCAAGCGCAAGCCACTCTCCCGTTGTTTGTTGTCAGATTCTTGTCTATCTGCCCTGTCGCCTGCTGTGGAAGTTGGTCCAGCTTGCGTCTAGGCATGTGGTTACTGCAGTAGCCTGGACAGAAGACCTACACAGTTTTAGTTCACAGGTAAGTCTTTTAAAGAAATTATAAATATTAATCCTCAAATACATTGTATTTAAATTAATTAGAGGTGTGATCTAAGAATTTCTCTCAGTTAAATAAGGGAGTAAAACACGCGCGGTCTCTTACACAATGAAACATTCATGCGTCCTTGTGACGGGGCCAAGACACACAAACATGTAAAACTCGAAATGAGCAGCTATAATCTAAGATTAGTTACTCTTAAAATTTAAAATAAATATATAATTATACTTTCTATTTAGACAAATGTCGCAGAAATTCTTTTTTCTTCTCTCCCTTGAAATGTCATTTGTGTATCCAAGTCACAATCAAAATACGGTTGAATTAAAATGTCGAAGTCAAAGGCTACGCAACAATAGTGGTGGAGGTAAATATGACTGGGACACCAGAGGAATAATGCAGCATTTTGACTCTGAGACTACAAAAAGTTCATTGACCTAACAAAAAAAAACACAACATTTTGTCGAATTTAATCAAAACAAACAATTTGATTGAAATTAATGTAGATGACTCAAAAATATATCTTTAAAATATTTATATTAATTTGAATGACTCGGAGATGTCTCTCATAAAATTAATTTTTCCTAATTGACTAAATCTATTGGAAAAAAAATATTACTTTACAAAATCTCCTATAGCTAATTATATGATTGCCCTTTCATGGTTTTAACAAAAGTAACTTTGGTTATTGTCTTATTGTACGATTGATGAATACTTGTACAAAATGAACTGACCAGTTGTTCGTCTTCAACGCCAATATACTTTGAACCAACGCTGGTAATTCGTAGGTTTGGGAGATATTATAATGTTCTTAACTCTAAAATTGGTGTCAAATTGATAAGGCGATTAGCTATTTTTAATTTGTTAAGATGTTTCCTTCTCTCCGACTTTGACATTTGGCATTCAAAGTTTTATCAACATAACATTTGACATTCAATGTTTTATCAACATAACATTTGACATTCAATGTTTTATCAACATAACATTTGACATTCAATGTTTTATCAACATAACATTTGGGCATCATTGTTTTATAATATCACTTTACCAGTTGTTCGAATCTGTCATCTTCTCATAGACACTCTTTTGTATTCCTTCTCTCTCTCTCTCTCTCTCTCTCTCTCTCTCGCTCTCTCTCTCTCTCTCTCTCTCTCTCTGTCTCTCTCTCTTCTTTCTTTTGCCCCGCTATTTCCGTCACCAGTTCTATTTATATTCACATTTCTAGTAACATATTGGGGTAAAATCGTTTCAGTCATCAACTATAAAATTTGCTTGGCTCCCAAACTTTTTGTGGGACGCGGTGGTCGATGGTAGCGCGCTCCACTGGCGTACCGATGGTCACCAGTCCGAATCCACGCGACGGCGAGGATTTGTTCCCGGGGCCTGAGGAGTCCCCGAGTCACCCAGCTCCGAATGGGTACCTAACTAGACAATAGTTAGGCGGCTGGGTAATGCGTGGAGCAGCCGTGGCCTGTGACCGCTGCATCACTTGCCAACACTGTGGACGCAATTATCTTCAAAAAACATGAAAAATGTGTTGACTTTTAAAAAATAATGCTGTCAACACTTTTTTTTGGGACATTTTTTAATTATATTATTTTTATTTGAAATAAAAAGTTCATTAATCGTGTTTCACTGTGTTAATAATAAGAGCTATTTTGAGATAATGATGAAGATATATATATAAATATTGGTGTTATCATGTTTTCATATTATCATTTGTACTCTGAAACTAGAGAAAACTGAAACCCGAAACTCACGTCGTAGAAAGAAGGAACACCACTCAGACTCCGCTAGTTAAGTACAAAGTATAAATGTTATAATTGCTGCCCCTGCCATTTCTGGGGGCCAAGGACAGTTAATTGACAAAGTTATAATTTCCTAATTTCCGCCCCTGCCATTTCTTGGGGCCAAGGACAGTTAATTGACAAAGTTATAATTTCCTAATTTCCGCCCCTGCCATTTCTTGGGGCCAAGGACAGTTTATTGACAAAGTTATACTTTCCTAATTTCCGCCCCTGCCATTTCTGGGGGCCAAGGACAGTTAATTTAATTGACAAAGTTATAATTTCCGCCCCTGCCATTTCTGGGGGCCAAGGACAGTTTAGGGACAAAGCTATATTTCCGCCCCTGCCAGTCATATTTTCGTTGCTGTGAGATTTTATTGTAGGAAAACAACAAAAAGTTTGGGGTATGTCGACTGCTAAAAGTAACAAAGAAAACGAAACAAATAAATGCGAAATATTTCATTCATGGAAAACGACTAAACCAAACTTAAGATGCAAAATACGTAGGAGAAATTATAAATAAGAAATAATCATTGAGTCCTCATTTTAATGACGTAACTAAATACTCATAATAAATACTCGGGCTTTATAAAGAGAAACTCTTTCACATTTAATAAGAATATAAAACAGAAACTTAAATTATACCTTACTTTGGTGAGACCTGAACTTGAATATGTATAGACTGTATGGGACCCATTCACTAAAGAAAGCATTGATAACTGGAGCAAAATGAACAAAAAAATAAGCTGGCAGATTCATTATTGTAGAATGTTCAAAAGTGACAAACTTTAAGCCAGTAGTAAAAAAAAATCCGAAAAGTAGTGAATCAGCAAAAAAAAAAAAAAAAAAAAAAAAAAAAAAGTACCGCGTATTAGTGAATCGCAAAAAAGGTGAACCGCGAAGAAGTGAGGCATTATAGTATCAGACTAATAATCAAATCGATTTTTATCTCCATTGAGTATCATAGCACCGCTTCGTCAGAAAATCTGTTTGTTAGAGCTTGGCATCTTTCCATTGATTTTTTATTCCATTTTCTAATCATGTTTATAGGATTCTTTCTACATAAGTCTTTATATCAGCGTTATCTTATGGATAAAACACACCATTGTAAAGGATACGTTTTCACTGGCCAAACCAACTATGTATCAATGGGCGCCAAACATAAAGGAGCTAATTCCCACAGAGATTGCATCCTGACTCACCATCAACTCGGTTACAGATTACATTGGAACCTAATGTCTCCCCGGGGGAACCAACTAATTTATGGTTGGAAAAAGTTCATCAATTATTTAAGAGGTTAATATCAGTGCTGGGTTTTTTGAAAGGCGAAGTATTCATCCATTGTTGTACACGAACTAAAGCAAGAATCGTCAATTGTGGATAGAAATTGAAGCAGTGTTCACCCTTTGTTGACAGAAATTGTAGTAGTGGTCACCATTTTTTGACAGAAATTGAAGTGGTGGTCACCATTTTTTGACAGAAATTGAAGTATTTGTCACCCTTTGTTGACAGAAATTGAAGTAGTGGTCACCCTTTGTTGACAGAAATTGAAGTAGTGGTCACCATTTTTTACAGAAATTAACAACCCATGTTTACAAAAAATTACAAGTAATCAAGTAGTATGCACACTTTATTTACAGTAAATAAAAGGAGTAGTCATAATCACCTTAACGTAAATAACTTCGGCATGCATACTTTGGTGTTAATGGGTAAATGATTTTCAGGAATTCAAATTTCAATATTTCGTTCAGAAATCCCGCCCATGGATTCCTTTGATTGCGGGTGAACTATTTTCAGCGGTGAAGCGTGGGGATTTGCTGTCCGGGGTACATGCCAAGTTTGCCACCTCCCCCCTCCCCTCTCCCAGTGAAATATATTAAAACTATAAAGAAAATATATATATATATTATTGACAACAAGTCTTATGAGGACATTAAATACCTTTTGTTGAAAATAAAGGAAACGCTTTCAAATTATTAATCAACAATTTCAGTTTTCAGCTTGTTCTCGTGGCACTATCAATAATGTATCAATATTGTCATCAATGTAATCGCCAATAGTCAAAGTTGCTAGAGACTCTTCAATCTTAGTGCATTCATTATTGATCGTAATTAATTTTTGCCTTCACTTAATTTT
The DNA here is from genome assembly GCA_002072015.1 of Radix auricularia. Lineage (NCBI taxonomy): Eukaryota > Metazoa > Mollusca > Gastropoda > Lymnaeidae > Radix > Radix auricularia. Next base: position 151,056 of record MUZC01004479.1, on the reverse strand, counting down.
AGCGAGTCTTATCTCACAGTTGGCATTACTTATGGTAGAGGAAGGAATATTCGAGTACATTTTGTTTTTTAATATTAGGCAGGGTAACTTCGAACATAAATATCCAGAAGCGTAAGTGGCTTGGCAAATTTATTGTTGGCGAACTTGAAAAATTGGATATAAGAAAATCCAAAAGGTTGGAAAAATACTTAATTGGAATAAATTGAAGGATTAGCCCCTGGCCCCCCTGGCAACTGCCCCTTTGCCAAGTCGTTGTTACTACCCTGTAAATATCTTAACAAATCAAGTTGGCTGGAGTTCATTAAATCATCATTTTACCCCTGAGTTAAAAATATCCTTTCTTAACAATGTCATGTGAGAGACTTAAATGTGAAGACAAAATCTTCAGTCAAGCAGATAAGCTGGTCAAATCCTTCTGTGCGGATTCCATTAGTTTATGAGTGAGTTGCCACTGTTTTATTTAGCACTATACGTCAGTAAGCGATTTCAGGATATCTAAAAAAAAAAAAATGTAGAAGCAAAAAATATTTCATTGCTAGCAGCAAAGCTCCTGCGTCTGTTCGTGTGTATAGCTTTTTTATCGTTCACTGTCAGTTTTTCTAGGAATTTCTGGATAATCTTATTATGCCTCTATTATTATATCCTTTATATTAACTTGTGGTGTCTGAACCAGGCGACCGTGCGACCGAGCCGAAAAAACTTTGGATCGATTTTTCACCCACTTTCTCGTAAGCTAACGAGCTGAAATAAATTTTGCAGGCAGACTCATGCCAGTGATAAAAATGATCTATCCAACTTTCAAAAAGATCGAGTGGACAGTAATTAAATTATTGAATGTTTAAAGGTAGTGAGTATAGCCTCGTCAAAACGACCCAATATGCGGCTGCATACGCGCTCGTTCACTTCCGGTTATTGCTATTCTTAGTAACATTTTTTTTATAAGGTTAAAAATTTCAACAAAGAATGTGTGGCAGTGTGGTCATATTGATAGTACGATAGTACGCTACATCGCAGGTCCGGGGTTCGATTTCTTATTGATGCCTATTTTTTTTTTTTCAAACAATACTACATGAATTCATTATGAATAAGATTTTTTTTTTAAATGGTTTGTTTTGATGTTAGGCTTAGGGATAGACTTTAGGGTTACGTTAAGTGATAGTTATTAGGGTTTGGGTTAGGTTTAGTGATAGTTTTTAGGGTTTGGGTTAGGTTTAGTGATAGCTTTTAGGGTTTGGGTTAGGTTTAGTGATAGTATTTAGGGTTGGGTTAGGTTTAGTGATAGTTTTTAGGGTTTTGGGTTAGGTTTAGTGATAGATTTTAGAGATTGTTTGAATGCACATATAGAATCGGAGGTTCAATGAAAGGCGCAGTGAATACTTGTAACTCTTCAATTTTATAAACATCATTTTATAAACAATGTTACTAAGAATAGCAATAACCGGAAGTGGACGAGCGCGTATGCAGCCGCATATTGGGTCGTTTTGACGAGGCTATACTCACTACCATGTTTAAATTATTTTATTTATCTCCTTATATCATGTTAATTTTTCGAGATAGAGTGTTGTGGTGCGTAATATGTTCAACAACCTTTCATGTCGCGCAATAAGGTGCGCATTATATTGACATTCCTTTTTAAAAATATGTTCACGATCGGTGCGCATTATATTAAACACGTCTTACGAGATATAGATCTAACTAGAATTTTGTATTTTCGGATTGTTTTGCCCTGCATGTTATAATGTACATCCTTTTAGTTAAGTCTCGTATATAAATGATTTATAGTGAAAAACTTGGTTTTTTACGTGTTTTTTTTTTATATGTTCACTATTTTGAATCCTGGAGTCTGTTTAATGCTTTGCCTTTAGTAATAATGAAAACTTCTTAACGGAGGGTTGACATGAAAAAGAATGCGTAACACAAGTTTTTGGTGTGCAAATAAAATTAAATGAGTTCGTTTTAGTTAAAGGGGCGTATTAGCAAATTACTAATACATTATTTGACATCGAAATACATATTTTTGAGACTTTCTTGAACACATGTATGCTTGAACACCTGTATGCTTGAACACCTTTATGCTTGAACACCTGTATGCTTAAACACCTGTCTGCTTTACTTTTATGAATCAGTGTTAACACACGTTATGCTCTCTGCAGTCCTTTATATTTACATCATCAGCTTACTTTAAATTATTTCAGAACTGTCGTAAGCCGATACGTTTTTGTTTATTGAAAACTTTAAATTTTCTCCGGACTCAAAAGACTAGACTGCCATATATATATATATATATATATCTGATAGGCCAAACATATGATAACACTGAAAGTCTTTGATCGTAAATGAAAACATTGGCCTTTTAATGGAACCTTCCAGTCGAAGTACTAGAGAGAAAATTTCGGTCAATTAAAAGACAAGATGATGACATGTCACACAAAACACGTTGAACAGAAGAAAGTTACATTCTAAATTAGAGAAGGTTACTGTAGAAAGTCGTCAGATGTTTCTGTAATTATAGAATTGGGGAAAAGACACCGTATATGATTCTCTTTTACCCGCTAATCTACTGGTCGTTGGTGATCAAGACTTAAATTAGAGCACAATTATCTCGCAGAATATGCTGAACTTACTTACAAAATTCAATGGAAAAGACGTAAACAAGGTTTGGGTTAGCCTGACCGGACGTAACAAAACAGCGAACGTTTTGGCAAAGAGCCTTTATCAACGAACATACAAGACACAAACAAAACGAAAATAAAAATAAGAAATGAGAAATGAAGGAACTTAGCTGCAGTGGAATCCGAAGTATCCAAAGAAAAAGTATCTTTGGATACTTCGGATTCCACTGCAGCTAAGTTCCTTCATTTCTCATTTTTTATTTTTATTTTCGTTTTGTTTGTGTCTTGTATGTTCGTTGATAAAGGCTCTTTGCCGAAACGTTCGCTGTTTTGTTACGTCCGGTCAGGCTAACCCATACCTTGTTTACGTCTTTTCCATTGAATTTTGTATAAGCCTGATTGCAGTCCTACCCCTCATTTTGTGAACTTACTTACGAGTGATAAAAATGAATTTATCAATCCAAGCTCACTTCAAAGTATATTACGTCATTAAAATGAATGCAAAGAAAAACTTACATTTTTTTTTTACTTACAATATTCCTGACTATTGTCTTATTTAATTGCTTCTATGAGAGTAGTTTTTATAAACGTAAATTTAACAAATCAAAAATAAACTAATAATAACAAATAATTATAATAAAATGATAATTTATACAGCGCTGTATCCCAGCAAGGAGCCAGGCTCACAGCGCTTTACATGGAAATAACAATACATATATTAATAAAAGAAACATTCATATCATACTAATAACATAAATTACAATACGTTATACATCAGCTACGTCAATCATTTAAAGAAATGTTGTTTCATTAATTTTGAAAATTATGATCAATTTCAAGAATGAGTACACTAATGTTGCCTAATCTTGATATAAGTTGATATTTAGGATAGTAAGAATGAAATGACTAACAGCTTTGATATTGACATTGCCAGTGACGAGAGCTTGTCCTAGTGACACGTTGAGACTTTCAATTTTAGATCTAGAAAAGGAAACTTATCTTTTTCCCAACACAACAATTTATTACGTTCAGCGTATTACTTTACAATAAAATTCCCTCTGTATTGACAATAAATTTGACTGTACCCCCACCCCCACTCTTTGCTGACGCCCACGTTTAGCCCTCTGTGTCTAGAAACGTTCAAATCACTTTAATTAATTGAGCAGATCGATTCGTGTCCGTTTGCATGAACTACTACTCCAAATGACCTAAATGTCCGGTCTTGATAAATTAGGTCAAGCTTTGTCCCAGATTAAGAATTAACGCTCTCATAAAAATAACTTTCTCCCCAAAGAGCGTGTGCATGTTAGTTTCTTTAAACTTTAGACCGTTTCACATTTGAAACGCTATATTTAATAAGTGATTATTTGAAATGGTCAAGAGAACAAAAATTAAGATGCATAGGACAGGATATTTTATTAAATATAATGAAGGTTGTTCTGTTTTAGTCTAATCTCATGTCAGTGAATGCTGTTCTTGTTCTGGTCTAATTCTAATCTCATGTCAGTGAATGTTGTTCTTGTTTTGGTCTAATCTCATGTCAGTGAATGTTGTTCTTGTTTTGGTCTAATCTCATGTCAGTGAATGTTGTTCTTGTTTTGGTCTAAACTCATGTCAGTGAATGCTGTTCTTGTTTTAGTCTAATCTCATGTCAGTGAATGTTGTTCTTGTTTTGGTCTAATCTCATGTGAATGAACTTTGTTTATGATTGTTGATCCTAATTACTGAAATGATTGATGACTCTTGTTCAATTGTGCGTTTGTTTCAGACGCTGTTACGAGAGAATGTTACCAAAGTGTTGACATGCGCAACTGGTTGCACCAATGGAGCTCGCCAGAGCCACTACAGAGGTCTGCATTTTTGTTACTTAGTACTTACACAAAATTATTCGGAAAAAATCAAAGGTTGTGGGTATGGTCAGTATAGAGAAATACACTAATAAATAATAATTTTGAACCTAAAAATTAATCTGTAGGATCAAGCAAATGGTAGTTTGTTTTGTTAGCTTTGATTGTCACAATAGTCAATGTTTGATCTGCAATACCATAACCATCGTACCACTAGCGGCCATCATACCATCGCAGCTAGTCACCCATCATACCATCTCAGCTAGTCACCCATCATACCATCTCAGCTAGTCACCCATGATACCATCTCAGCTAGTCACCCATCATACCATCTCAGCTAGTCACCCATCATACCATCTCACCTAGGCACCCATCATACCATCTCACCTAGGCACCCATCATACCATCTCAGCTAGGCACCCATCATACCATCTCAGCTAGGCACCCATCATAACATCTCAGCTAGGCACCCATCATACCATCTCAGCTAGTCACCCATCATAACATCTAAGCTAGGCACCCATCATACCATCTCAGCATGTCCCCCATCATACCATCTCAGCATGTCCCCCATCATACCATCTCAGCTAGTCACCCATCATACCATCTCAGCTAGTCACCCATCATACCATCTCAGCTAGTCACCCATCATACCATCTCAGCTTGTCACCCATCATACCATCTCACCTAGGCACCCATTATACCATGTCAGCTCGGAACCCATCATACCATCTCAGCTAGTCACCCATCACACCATTTCAGCTAGTCACCCATCATACCATCTCAGCTAGGAACCCATCATACCATCTCAGCTAGTCACCCATTGATCTAGAGACAATGCGAGGCTCTCGTTTGACAAGTCAAACCAAAAGGAGATCAATAGTTATTGCTTACTGGGGGACAACTCTTGGAGAGAAATCGTTTCCCACACAGCACGTTGAAGAGATTATATATAAATATAAGCTTACCACGCCCATTACCTTGACCTTGAGGAGATTTATAGTAAGGTCATGTGATCGATAGGGGAGAGCACTGAGCTGTGAAGGCGCTTATCAACAAAGCTGACAAGGGGACTTCACCCAGACTCCAGACCATTGTAGACAAGTGATGACAATTGTCACTGAATAGTTCAAAAAATTTTTTTTTTTTAAATTTGTCACTCTCATTTACGATTCAGTGACTGTGAGATGTTGAAGAAGGTGACAACTTTTTTGGTTAGTTTTTTCGAAAAATAAAATATGCATCGGGTAAACATCTTGAAATGCTAAAATAAAACTATGAAGTAGTTTGTCAATGGCGCATGCCTGTGTGTTTGACAGTATCGGTCGTCATTATGTCTTTGTGACATTGTTTCACAGGCTTACATTTAATTTTTTTAAAGCCAAACATGGTTCAAACCTGAGTTATTATTTATGTTTGAATTCACCCAAACTCCCAAATATAAATTCATTTTAATATATTGACAACTTTAGTTAAGTAACACGTTTCCTTTCTGCTGAAATCAAGACATGATTATAAAACCCGAAAACTGATTGAAAATAAGATAACTAGATAACTAGAGCCAAAGAAAAAATTCATATTTACTATTAATTAGTACATGTAAAAAAAATGTGGGTCATGGCAAAGCAATTTCATTGAAATTTCAGTTAACATACAATGTCCCAGAAGTTGAAGGTAACATACAATGTCCTGGAAGTTTAAGTCAACATACAATGTCCTAGAAGTGGAAGGCAACATACAATGTCCTAGAAGTTGAAGATTCCTTACTGGAGATTATTCAAAACTTATTCAAGAATAACAACATTAGTTAAATCAATAAACCTTGAAACACTAGGTGATAGAAGAACCAAGAGTAAAGTTGTAATTATACATAAGGCAATTTATTCTAATTTAGAAATACAACACAAAGATAACTTAATACAACCCTCAGATAGACATAAAGATAAAAACACCTTTCTTATTCTGTATGCAAGAACAAGCACACACACATTTTTGTGCTTCCCGTCCGGAATTAGGGTGGGAAATGTGTTGCCTGAAGAAACCAGGAAAACAAACACTTTATCAACATTTAAAACTCTAATAAGAATGCAGGACAAGTCGCAAACCATAGATAAGCGTAGGACACAATAATCTTCTGTATAAAAGGAGTGTCTGTAACAGATAAAATAAGTCGAAGGCAACATGCATTGTCCTAGAAGTGTTAATGAAAATGCAATGTCCTAAAACTTGAAGGCAACATGCAATGTCCTAGAAGTGTTATTGAAAATGCAATGTCCTAAAAATGCAATGTCCTAAAACTTGAAGGCAACATGCAATGTCCTAGAAGTGTTATTGAAAATGCAATGTCCTAAAACTTGAAGGCAACACCCAATGGCCTAGAAGAGTATTTTCTAACCATGAAATGAAACTCACATGTTAATTTCCAAGTACATTTTTTTAACCTAGTAAATTAAATACATAAAAGTAGAGGTTCTCGTAATCAAGAAAAACAACCCGCTATAAATATCCATAACTTGACATTAATGCATGTTTTATTACAGGCCATCTACGGAGGCCACATTTCAGGTAGGCGACTCCGCGGGGTCAAGGTTAACCCCATCTATCAGGAGAATGAAACCATCCGCAATGCCGACGGCGCTGACACTCAGAGTGAATGTGGCATACCAGTCGGCGAGATTACCATCGAGATGTACGAGAGTCTCCCGCGTCACCGTCCCATCAGGCTTAGCATCTCTGCCCCGGATATACCCATTGCCAACCAATCAGGAGACGCATCAACGAATCTTCCAGCAGAAGTTCAAAGAGGATGGCGGAATGGCCGAGCGGGGGTCCACAGGCACAACGCACCACCCACGCCGAAAATCTCCGAGTCGGGTTCTAAACAAAGCAAGGTCAAGGCCGGGGAGACATTGACCCATGACCCCGGGGAGAAAAGATCGTCGTCACAAAAATCTCGATGGCACAGAAAGAAGCTGACACGCCAGAGGAGATACGAGACATCCGGGGACGACCCAGACGTCATCGAGGTAGTCGAATCCTCCCCATCAACATCCGGTTATTCATCTCCATCATCATCGTTCTACTCGTCACGAACACTGACACCGGCAGCCGACAACTGCAATAGCACGAGATCGTCCAGCAAACGACGCCAGCTAAGTGCCCTTAAGGAACAAACGAGTTCCATGGAGAGACAGGAGGAGAACAGCTTTGAGATCGAGGACTTTTCTGATGGAGAAGTGAGCTTTTCAAACGGTGGCCTTAACAACAATGATGTTTGCATTGATGACGCAGAGGATGTCAAGAAAAACAATGTTAGAAGTGGAACCATTTTATCAGGGAACACCAGGAGGAACATGATTAATGATCTGATGAGCATGCACGACGGTCAAAGCAGTGACGTCATTCACCCTGGCATGGACACTCTGTGGCCAGACGCACAACGATTTCACCGAGCGTCCATCAGCTCTCTTGACGTCATCAACAACAACGAAATGTCCGTGCCAGACCGCATGCTACAACATTACGGCCGCTCGGACGGTTCACCCAATGGGATCAACAGAGACATTACACACAATGATGCCTTATTAGACGAGATCAGGCAGGACGGCTATGTGGACGGCTACATGAGCGATGGGTTGGTCCAAGGCCTGGCGCTAGATCCCGGCAGCCTGCAAGCAGAAGAGTTCATCACATACGACACGTTCAGCCTCAGAGCGCTGTTCTCACTGTCCAACTCAAGCTCCATTGACTCCGGCTACAAGGCCATGGAGGTGATGAAAGGCGGCGCCCATTGTGAATGTGGCGGGAAACCAACGCTGAAATGCGTGTGTGGCCGAGCGGCGTTACAGAAGATTCTGAAAGAGCAGCACGAATCCAAGAAGATGGGGAAAAGCTGGCCGCATTCGGTTGTTGACGAAGTAACATTTGAACAGTCCAGTTATGACGATGGTTCACGCGTTGACAGTTGGGTCAAAGCTGACCAAGAAAAACCAGCGAGGCCCTCATCCATGAGGAAAGACTCTAACGAACGCACAGAGAAATTTAAACCCAACAAAGATCCAGGACCCAACACATGCAACAACGAATGTAAAAGTGTGACTTTTGCCAAAGGTACAGTTTTCAACGACAACAAAAGAGTCAAGTATGTTAAAGAGTGCATCAGCCGAACAGCGCTGAGAATGAGGCCCTCTGAACTTGATGACAACGACGGGGGCATTGATAACCTGGGATATGAACACGTGACTGGATTCTTGACAGACGATGAGAAGGTCCTTTGTAAAACTGGCTTGGAGCATCCTTCGGCTAAAAATAGAATCGGCAAGCAGGGTTCACTCTTGCTAACGGTAAGTGCAGGATTTATTTGATCTGTCAAAAGATTTGTTTCCTGATTGCCATTTAATTTCAGTCTCCCACAATCTCTCAGCTATCAACCCATAGACTTCTACATGCCTCCACTTTCCTCTTTATCTTACATACATCGCACGTTTGTCATCTTTACATTTATTCTTACACTTCAAGTCACATATTGGGGACGTTAACTTACGGTTTGTGTATGACTCTGCTTCCTCTCTAAAGTCAATTAAATGATAATAGCAATAACGTGAAAATTCAGAAATCTTGTCAACAATATAATGACCATATACCTCCTAACCAGAAGAGCGCCACTGCAAAGTTAAGACTTTTAAATACTAAATAAGTTATATACACATTTTATGTAATTTTTAACTTTGCAAATGATTAAAATATATTCAAACTTCATAAATTACAACAAGCGCTTATAATTTCCCTGAAAACCACGCAATCGAAAGCTATTTGTTGTAACTTTACACAGTCCCAGGGCGCAACATTTTGAGTGACACTTTCTTACGTCCGAGAGCAGTACCTACCCCAGAGAGACATTTTCAAACATCATAGACCTACTCACTATCTGGGGTGACCCATTTCTATACACTGCGACTATTTTCGTTAGACTGGAACACTGGGCAACTAGAGTTTTCCTCTGACAATACCGGTTAATTATTTTTTTTAAACTTGGAAGTAAACCCATTCTATCTAAAATACACATACGTCATGATCTGTTGATTTGTCTAAATTTCAAAAAGTAGAATTTCGTCACAAAAACTTAGACCCCCTTCAAAATGACGTCACAAACCTTTGGACCCACCCTTCTAATGTCGTATTTTCGAATAGAAAATTTAGCATGTTGTCAAGCACTCTTATGTTTAATTAGTGTAAGTCTGCACTCTTATATCGTAATACGTATAAAGCCATTGAAAACTACATAAGATAAATTGACAGCTATCAAAAATTTAATTGTAACTTTGATTTCATTAGCACGTTTTTTATGTGACGTCACATTTCTTAGACAACCACTCTCCGTCGTCACACATCGCCCCAATGCTAAACCATGCGCACGACGTCATTTATGGAAGGCCCCTAATGCCCTAATATTCAAACTAATTTTTATTTCATGCCTAGCCTTGACCTTGAAACTTGTGGTAACGAGGCTCTTAGTCGGATATGTTTGTTTCAAGATGGCTACGCTAAGGCAAACTTTTTGATGACTGCCATCTCTCACTTATCTCTAACGAGCCATTGAACCACCTTGTCCACTACCACTAGACAGGTATCTCCTGTGAGCCATTGAGCCCCTCTACCACTAGACAGGTATCTCTTGTGAGCCACCTTGTCCACTGCCACTAGACAGGTATCTCTTGTGAGCCATTGAGCCAACTTGTCCACTACCACTAGACAGGTATCTCTTGTGAGCCATTGAGCCACCTTGTCCACTACCACTAGACATATATCTCTTGTGAGCCATTGAGCCACATTGTCCACTACCACTAGACAGGTATCTCTTGTGAGCCATTGAGCCAACTTGTCCACTACCACTAGACAGGTATCTCTTGTGAGCCATTGAGCCAACATATCGTCTTTCAACATCACTCAGCTATCCTTGACGAGACGTCAACAAGTGATTTTAATATCTGTCTATCACGCAAACGAGTATTTCAAGATGGCATTAACTCTTACAATCTCGTGTTTCTCTCTCAAGAGCATCACAGTTCTTGCAACAAATGCATGACACTTAACATTCCCTAAAGAATTCTTTCCATATCACCCCCCTCAACACACCCACCCACACCCAGTCCGTGCCGGCCCCACATTTTGCCCGCGAGCAAGGGATTGTCGCTAAGACGACACATGGCACATTATAAAACACCAATTTCACTCACTACAAATGACATAGAAAATTTTGTTGCTAGGCGACGGGAAGACATGGCTGTTATTGGATGACGCTTGAGTTCATCAAATCGATGCTCGCTGGCTAGAGAGACGGGTAGGCGCTCTTGGTGGAAGACAAGCATCGGGAAACAATAAGTGTGTGAATAATTGACTTATTTCGGTGAAAAAATAATTGTGCGAATAAATGACTTACTTGGACGCAAGTGAGCAGTGGTTCAGAGATTATCGGTTTTTTTGTTTTGTTTTGTTTTTTTTTTTGACGTCATTGGATAGACGCGTGTGTGTGATGACACAGAGAATATAATTATGGGATAGTATTAATGGCTAATTATTATTGAAGAACAATAATATGACGACAGAGAGAGAGAGAGAGAGAGAGAGAGAGAGAGAGAGCAAAACAGATAGAGAGAGAGAAATAGGTAGAGAGAGAGAGAGAGAAATTGAGAGAGGGAAAGAGCGGGGCTAGTGGAAGAAATGAAGACAAGGAGACTGGGAGTTTGAAAGCTTAGAAGGAATAAAATGAAATAGCTGTCATGTTGTCAAAAGTACATCCACTTCATATGTTGATATTTGACCCTTGTAAGCAAGACAATAAACATTTCTAAAAGTATCAAGGATAACTGATGATGTTAGTTTAAAACAATGCCTGGAAGAAAAGAAAAGTTTTGTTTAAAAAATTAGCCACTTGCCAAAACAAAATTTAAAAATTCAAATTTAGAGAAACACATTGTCATTGGATAAAAGAAAACGTGAGTTGAAATACAATGTGAGTTGATGATACAATGTGAGTTGATGATACAATGTGAGTTGATAATACAATGTGAGTTGATGATACAATGTGAGTTGATAATACAATGTGAGTTGATAATACAATGTGAGTTGATAATACAATGTGAGTTGATAATACAATGTGAGTTGATAATACAACGTGGGTTGATAATACAACGTGAGTTAATAATACAATGTGAGTTGATAGTTAACAACGTAAAAACATTCAAGACTGATGAAGACGAACTTAGAGAAAGAAAGATACGTACTGAGAATGGGTAAAAAAAAAATTGTGGGAGAAATGCTTTGTATTGATGATATGAGAGACAGGGTGGGGAAGTATGGATTAAAAAGGAAAACACATTGAGAGAGAGAGAGAGAGAGACAGAGAGAGAGAGAGAGAGAGAGAGGGAGAAAGAGATTATTGGCTTTAGTGAAATAAAAAATTAAGAGTGGGAGCGTGAACTAGGTAATTGGTATCGGAGGAAAAGAGATAGAGTGAGAGAGATAGAGCGAGAGAGATAGAGTGAGAGAGATGGAGTGAGAGAGATAGAGTGAGAGAGATAGAGTGAGAGAGATAGAGTGAGAGAGATAGAGTGAGAGAGATAGAGTGAGAGAGATAGAGTGAGAGAGACAGAGTGAGAGAGACAGAGTGAGAGAGACAGAGTGAGAGAGACAGAGTGAGAGAGACAGAGTGAGAGAGGCAGAGTGAGAGAGACGGAGTGAGAGAGATGGAGTGAGAGAGACAGAGTGAGAGAGATAGAGTGAGAGAGATAGAGTGAGAGAGATAGAGTGAGAGAGATAGAGTGAGAGAGATAGAGTGAGAGAGATAGAGTGAGAGAGATCGAGTGAGAGAGATAGAGTGAGAGAGATAGAGTGAGAGAGATAGAGTGATAGAGATAGAGTGAGAGAGATAGAGTGAGAGAGATAGAGTGAGAGAGATAGAGTGAGAGAGATAGAGTGAGAGAGATAGAGTGAGAGAGATAAAGTGAGAGAGAGAGTAAGAGAGATATAGTGAGAGAGATAGAGTGAGAGAGATAGAGGCGAATTCATTAATCCTGAAAAAAGTCCCAGATTGGCAAGTAATTAATAGTGTATGTATTGACATTATACTAAAATAGTCTCTAAAGACTAAAGAGATTGGGTGTGGATAGGGTCATAACAAGAGATTGGGTGTGGATAGGGTCATAACAAGTGATTGGGTGTAGATGGGATCATAACAAGAGATTGGGTGTGGATAGAGTCATTAACAAGAGATTGGGTGTGGATGGGATCCTAACAAGAGATTGGGTGTGGATGGGATCATAACAAGAGATTTGGTGTGGATAAGGTCATAACAAGAGATTGGGTGTGGATAGGGTCATTAACAAGAGATTGGGTGTGTCATAACAAGAGATTGGGTGTGGATAGGGTCATTAACAAGAGATTGGGTGTGGATAGGGTCATAACAAGAGATTGGGTGTGGATAGGATCATAACAAGAGATTGGGTGTGGATAGAGTCATAACAAGAGATTGGATGTGGATAGGGTCATAACAAGAGATTGGGTGTGGATAGGGTCATAACAAGAGATTGGATGTGGATAGGATCATAACAAGAGATTGGGTGTGGATAGGGTCATAACAAGAGATTGGGTGTGGATAGAGTCATAACAAGAGATTGGGTGTGGAAAGGGTCATAACAAGAGATTGGGTGTGGATAGGGTCATAACAAGAGATTGGGTGTGGATGGGATCATAACAAGAGATTTGGTGTGGATGGGATCATAAGAGATTGGGTGTGGATAGGGTCATTAACAAGAAATTGGGTGTGGATGGGATCATAACAAGAGATTGGGTGTGGATGGGGTCAAAACAAGAGATTGGGTGTGGATAGGGTCATAACAAGAGATTTGGTGTGGATAGGGTCATAACAAGAGATTTGGTGTGGATAGAGTCATAACAAGAGATTGGGTGTGGATAGGGTCATAACAAGAGATTTGGTGTGGATAGGGTCATAACAAGAGATTGGGTGTAAATAGGGTCATAACAAGAGATTGGTTGTGGATAGGGTCATAACAAGAGATTGGGTGTGGATAGAATCATTAACAAGAGATTGGGTGTGGATAGGATCATAACAAGAGATTTGGTGTGGATAGAATCATTAACAAGAGATTTGGTGTGGATAGGATGATAACAAGAGATTTGGTGTGGATAGGGTCATAACAAGAGATTGGGTGTGGATAGGGTCATAACAAGAGATTGGATGTGGATAGGGTCATAACAAGAGATTGGGTGTAAATAGGGTCATAACAAGAGATTGGTTGTGGATAGGGTCATAACAAGAGATTGGGTGTGGATAGAATCATTAACAAGAGATTGGGTGTGGATAGGATCATAACAAGAGATTGGGTGTGGATAGAATCATTAACAAGAGATTGGGTGTGGATAGGGTCATAACAAGAGATTGCATGTGGATAGGGTCATAACAAGAGATTGGTTGTGGATAGGGTCATAACAAGAGATTGGGTGTGGATAGGGTCATAACAAGAGATTTGGTGTGGATAGGGTCATAACAAGAGATTTGGTGTGGATAGGGTCATAACAAGAGATTTGGTGTGGATAGGATCATTAACAAGAGATTGGGTGTGGATAGAATCATTAACAAGAGATTGGGTGTGGATAGGGTCATAACAAGAGATTGGGTGTGGATAGGGTCATAACAAGAGATTGGTTGTGGATAGAATCATTAACAAGTGATTGGGTGTGGATAGGGTCATTAACAAGAGATTGGGTGTGGATGGGATCATTACAAGAGATTGGATGTGGATAGGTTCATAACAAGAAATTTGGTGTGGATAGAATCATTAACAAGAGATTTGGTGTGGATAGGATCATAACAAGAGATTTGGTGTGGATAGAATCATTAACAAGAGATTGGGTGTGGATAGGATCATAACAAGAGATTTGGTTTGGATAGAATCATTAACAAGAGATTTGGTGTGGATAGGATCATAACAAGAGATTTGGTGTGGATAGGATCATAACAAGAGATTTGGTGTGGATAGAATCATTAACAAGAGATTTGGTGTGGATAGGATCATAACAAGAGATTTGGTGTGGATAGAATCATTAACAAGCGATTGGGTGTGGATAGGATCATAACAAGAGATTTGGTGTGGATAGAATCATTAACAAGAGATTGGGTGTGGATAGGGTCATAACAAGAGATTGGATGTGGATAGGGTCATAACAAGAGATTGGTTGTGGATAGGGTCATAACAAGAGATTGGGTGTGGATAGGGTCATAACAAGAGATTTGGTGTGGATAGGGTCATAACAAGAGATTTGGTGTGGATAGGATCATAACAAGAGATTGGGTGTGGATAGGGTCATAACAAGAGTTTGGGTGTGGATAGAATCATTAACAAGAGATTGGGTGTGGATAGGGTCATAACAAGAGTTTGGATGTGGATAGGGTCATAACAAGAGATTGGGTGTGGATAGGGTCATAACAAGAGATTTGGTGTGGATAGGATCATTAACAAGAGATTGGGTGTGGATAGGGTCATTAACAAGAGATTGGGTGTGGATAGAATCTTTAACAAGAGATTTGGTGTGGATAGGATCATAACAAGAGATTTGGTGTGGATAGGATCATTAACAAGAGATTGGGTGTGGATAGGGTCATTAACAAGAGATTGGGTGTGGATAGGATCATTAACAAGAGATTGGGTGTGGATAGGGTCATTAACAAGAGATTGGGTGTGGATAGGGTCATTAACAAGAGATTGGGTGTGGATAGAATCATTAACAAGAGATTGGGTGTGGATAGAATCATAACAAGAGATTGGGTGTGGATAGGGTCATTAACAAGAGATTGGGTGTGGATGGGATCATAACAAGAGATTGGGTGTGGATAGAATCATTAACAAGAGATTGGGTGTGGATAGAATCATAACAGGAGATTCGGTGTGGATAGGATCATAACAAGAGATTGGGTGTGGATAGGATCATAACAAAAGAAATGGTGTGGATAGGGTCATTAACTCCATCAACAAACACTCGAGAATTAGAAACATTTAAGAGTGGCTAAGAGATTTGGAATTTGACAGTGTGGAAGAAATCATACAGAAAATGAAAGAATATTCGGGGAATAAATTGGGGGGGGGGGGTGTAGAAAAGCCATAAATGGAGAGAGAGAGAGAGAGAGAGAGAGAGAGACAGTAAGGGAAAAAATCCTTTCATAAGTGTGGGTGGTCAAACGAAGAATACAGGTGTCAAAAAGGTAAAGGCCGTGTGTTCCCAATGCGTCTCCTCGTTTTCTAGCACTGACATGGAAGCCATGTGAAATGTGACCTAGATCATCTTGTCATTGACTGAAATATTGGGCTCCCGTTTCGTCTGAGAGATGGGCGGAAACAGTAAATTGGTTCTGTAACCGATCGCTTTAGCGATGTGCGGAGGTTTACAGGCAAAAACGTACTTTTACCATCCCTCCCCCCTCGTCACACTTCGTCACAAAAACTTAGCCCCCCCCCCTCCAACATAACGTCACAAAGCTTTGACACCACTAACCACCTCCCTTTAAAAGCCGTATTTTCTAATTGAAAATCAGCATGTTTGCAATTATTTTTGTCATTTAAATATGTATGTATTTACTCTAAGTCTGCACTCTAATATCGTAACATTCGTGAAGCCATTGAAAACGCCATTAATTAAACGCAATCAAATATTGTGGAAATTTTGTTTAAAGTAGCGCGTTTTTTATGTGACGTCATTTTCCATTAAAGACCCCCCCCCCCTTTTTTTTCCCCTAGGCACAAGACGTCATTTATGGACGGCCCATAAGCGGATATATTTAGCCAAACCCTACATTAGATATAAGAGAATTTTTTTAAGGAAAACCTTGTCTATGTATTAGAGTATTAGAGGATGGTTTATCGTTAGAAGACTTGGAATTGAGACGCAGATGCCAAAAACATACTGGGATACACAATTTGGTTAATTTACGTTGATAATAAATATAAAATGTATGCCATAACAGACTCGGCGAGTGTAACACAGCAATTTCAGCCACACGCCCTGACATTTGTTTATTGAATTCAGCTGGTAGCTGCCCGCCTCTTTGTGTACCGCCCCGGGGCCAATGACAATGTCAAAGGAAGCCCTCCTAATGTTAATGGACGGAGCTGGCTATGAACTGTAAGCCAGAAAGGCAATTATGTTGATAGGCACAATACAATACGCTCTGTGCGCCTGAAATAAGAATGTTGTGTTGTGTATACCTTAAAATATTAATTTCCTTACCCATAAAGTTCAAGCCAGAATAGACATTGATATATTTACGCTTTTCCTGTGAAATTATTAATATCTTTAAACATTTTTTTTTTAAATAAGAAGAAGAACTAATGGTAAATAACAATAATTTCTTAAGTTAAACAAATTCTTTCTAAGGCTTAGATAATTTACATCTCAGTAAGTTATACTTTGTAACCACCAGATGTATACTAATGAATGTGAATTGATTTCATTCGTTGTATGATTAAGTTTATCTTATTACATGTATCAAAAAATTGATTATATTCCAATACTATCACATAATACTCTATGTATAATAAAATTATTATCTCCATGTATTATAAAACTCATTTCGTCTCCAGGTATCTAATCTAAACGCCCCTGCTTACATGCACGCTTATTTGTTGGGATTCAATCAGGATCCGGAAGTGCCGTCTCCGAAGGTAGAAACAGAAAACAGAGCCGCCCCTGTTAGCATCGAAGCCATAGGCGGCATCACCACAGATGATCCGTCTTTCGACGTCATAGGCGAGGCAGCAGAAGAAGACTTTGAGGTAAATCTGATTTGACAGACAAATAAAAGGCAGAGTGCTTGAAGTGTGGTTTGGAAATTTGTGGAAACTTGTGGAAATTTGTGGAAACTTGTGGAAATTTGTGGAAACTTGTGGAAACCATGCTTGCTATCGCGTGAAATGTGGTCTCGAGATGTGATCACTGAAATATTATTCTTAACTGTTGTGTCGATGCATTAGTTCTCGCCTGTTTCCTCATTGTTGCAATGTGTAAGTGGAGACGTGTTGTAGCACAGTTGGACAAAATACCATCATAACATTTGAGATATTGGTTTGACATCAATCACAAGTACTTCCAACACTATTTCGTTTCGTGCAAGATTGGCATAATATTTCATAATCTTTTAAACGACAACCCAACGTATTACAAAGAAAATGTTATGATTAAACCGATCGATACAACCAGGGGAGCAAGTGAAAGTACAACACGGTGTGTGTGTGTTGGGGAGAGTTTCTGATAGGCGCAGTTAAACAATATTATACCTCCTGAGGTTTAGCATTGATTCACGCGTGCTACGATATTAAAGTGCAGCCTTACATTAAATACATTCTAAAATAACAATAAAGTGTTTTGTAACATGCTCGTTTTCAAATAGACAATACTGCATTTTTTGGGCGGGGGGAGGGAGGGGTCAAGGCTTTGTGACGTCATGTTGGAGGGGGTCACGGTTTTGTGACGAAGGGACCAAAATCACATGCCGTCATTTATGTACGCCCCCCTCCTCCTAGCCAGAACCTAACTTACTAATTTTATGAGCCGGATTTAAACCCAAGAAAAGTGAAAAGGTAGATGGGGTGCGTAGACTTTGGATTGTGGCTTGGCAACTGTTATAAATGAAACGTTTTAAAATAGACAAATCGTAAAAACAAAGTTTTTGACAATAAATCCCTTATATATGAGACATATATAATAGTATCGATTATGTTCAATATAATACGCACCGCGCGACAAACCTTTACAGACTGAACGTGACTGAACTCCCCTTGATGTAAAATACTGGGATGTGGTCATCGAGGAGGTCAACTATAGCAGACGGCTACATAGAGATACAAAGAGATAAACTAAAAATTCATTAATTTAATTACGGTACTTTTGATCTACAAAGCACTGTTAGGTGGCACAATAATATGTGCTAAATTTCAGCTCGATAGGATCACGGTAAGTGGCTCATTTTTTACTTTTTTTTCCGCCTGCCCGCCCGCCCGACCACGACACACAGAGAGACAAGACGTTGAAGTCAATATAAGGGATTTTAAAAAGTATTGATCATAAATCATAATAAATACGGACCGATAGCCCTTAACTGACCCTCCATCATTTACCACCACTTCGAATTGAACGACAGCTATAAATAAATTTAAAAATAACTGTCATTAAAAATATTACTCTTATTTTTTAAGTAATAAATAATCATTGTCTAAGATCAGATTAAGTGTTTCATCAATTTATTCATCGCCAATACACGCCAAACTATTCAATAGTTTTGTTATTTAGTCATTTCGAGTGTTTCCCCCCTTTATTTAAACCATTTTAAGCACACAATATAGATTCAACAGCCGTTAATTTCTGTTGTTACCCTCCCCAGTATTACAGACGACGTCGGAAACTAAAACGAGGCTTGCATGACGACAACAGTTTGGATGGCTGGAAAAACAAACGAAGTCGATGTCGCAAAATCAAAATCTGCGTCATCATTGTCACCATTATCATCGTGGTCATCGCTGGCATCGCCCTTGCCATTCATTTCGGCGCCCCCAATGCGGGTGGTTACGGAACAATAGTCCCTTCTTCTTCATCTGGTGACGATGTGGGACAATTTTCAAGAGTTCTTATATAAAAGATACTTAGAACGCGTTGGGTTGAAACAATTCGGTACATTTTACATTTTTTCTAGATAAAAAAAAAGCCAAGAAAAGCCACAATTGTTAAAAAACAGAAGTTTTTTTTAAAAAAAGATTTTTTTTAAAACCGCGTTCTTATAATTGGACTAAAAAGACGAAAATAAATTAAAACTTAGAAGTTCAAGTAACTTCATGTTAATATGACTAAAAACGTCGGACGGGTTTTTCTTAGGTTTTACATATGCAGTTCACTTATTATCTCACTTATAGATCTCTCTTTTGCCTTCTAAATTATAAATCATTAATTTTTATTCCAAAAACCTATCTTTGTGTTGTATTTCTAAATTTGAATGGAATTTTTTAGCACCTGCCCCACGTTTTTAGTCATATTAAATCCAAGTACATGAACTTATAATTTTTAGCTTTTATTTCATCTTTTTAGTCCACATGTAAAAAATGTTTTGTTTTTTTTTAAAATATTTTTCAAATATCTTTTTATTTCTTCTTTTTAGTCCACTTATAAAAACTTGTGTTTTTTTTTAAATTCTCTTTAACCTCTTTTTATTTTTATACCAGTCACCTTATAAACCCCCCCCCCCGACGTTTTATACCTCGGGGATGTGGTCACGGGTGAAATATGATGGCACGTGGAAGTCAACAAAATGCATTAATTTAAATACAGTACATTCGATCGATCTGAAATTTTGAATGAGTTATGAAGTTATGAAGAGCTGTGTGTCCTAGCTAAGGTATTGTGAACATGAGCACAGCAACATTCAATGGTATGTACCTAGAAGACGAAGGAAGCAATATTTAGCCGTGTGTACAAGCAGTGACGCCAAAGACATGTTTACCACGCTCTGCTTGTTGTTGTTGTTTTATTCCCCATGACTTGTACATAGAGCTGTTCTCTCTGAGTACTGTGCCCCAATAGTGTACGTTCGTTAGAAAGTATTTTCAATCAAATTCAGTCGATATTTAATAAAAAATAAAAGCATGATTATTTTTAAGTCCTTATAAGTGATTGCCCCCCCTCCCCGTCCCAAACAACTGAGAATTTGAGAATTCGCAGACATTTTGTTAGTCTGCTGTCTCATATTCGCAACATTCCATGGAAAGTATTTGTTGTTAAACGAATTTGCCTTGTCGTCCATCTTATCTGTGTAATTCATTTATTCATATTTATTGGAATGATATTTGTTGACACTTACCCACATATAAATACCTATTTATGCTGTGATTTTTTTATTTTTAAAAAAAATATTTTTTTTTAGTGATTTTATCTGTAAAGACTTTTTAAGTTGTTGTTCAAATGACTTGAAAGTATAACATAACTTGTTTTGTTTATTTTGCTCTAGAGGCCGTCCGTAAAGTACGTCACGCTGCAGATGTGGACGGGGGGATGTAAGAAAGTGTGACAGTTTGTGACAAGGGGGGGGGGG
>MUZC01004479.1:115336-127363 GCA_002072015.1 Radix auricularia | reverse complement strand
CCGCACTCCCCCACGTTCTGGCCATATAGAGCTAAGGAATGAATTACAACTGAATTTTATTGAGAAATCATTAATAGCAACACATTTTACTTTTCGTATAAAATTTTGTCATAAGAATGTAATTCTATATTATTATTATTTATACAATTATTATTTACCAATGTATTTTAATGCCTACACAATTCTTCTGATGCCTGCATATTTGCTCAATCTGTATTATAAAGAGTTTCTCTTGAGAATTTATATCAAATTTTAAATATTTTGTGCATAAGTTGTATGAAGTATATGCTTTCTCACACAATCAAAACTGGAAACGTCTATTAAGATTCCATGTATTATGGTATACATTTATGAAATAGGAGTTAATGATTGGTTAATTTATTTATGACATCACACAGGAATCATATCGCGTGGCGCACAAAACAAAAGCACATATTAGGACGCACAAGATCAGATAGATCTACACAAAATAAAAAGGATTTAGATCTACTTCTTTTTGTAAATGTGTTTTCAAAAGTTTTTTTTCGATTACAAATAAATGTCGTGTTAACGATCATGTAATAGGGAAAAATGTTTGAATTAGTTACGATACCTTATGAAATTTAAAGATGATAATAGCTGAAACCTCATGAAATTTAAAGACGATTATAACTGAACCCTCATGAAATTTAAAGATGAAAATAACTGAAACCTCATGAAATTTAACGATGAAAATAACTGAAACCTCATGAAATTTAAAGATGAAAATAACTGAAACCTCAGGAAATTTAAAGATGAAAATAACTGAAACCTCATGAAATTTAAAGATGAAAATAACTGAAACCTCATGAAATTTAACGATGAAAATAACTGAAACCTCATGAAATTTTACGATGAAAATAGCTCAGAGTGAAGTTAAAGATTGCTGCTGTTTTTATGTAGATTTCTATAAGTTCTAATGATGGATAACGGGGTGTGTGAATAAAATGTTTGTAAACGATGTTCCTAAATAATTCTACATATTCTCTTGCAGGGTATTGGGACACAAGAGATTTACTCTATTATTGTAAACTATTTCTCTTGTGGAGCTCCACATATAAAAAGTAATATTTGTTTACTACATGCAGATGTGGTCATAATAAAATTGAATTTTTTCTTAGTGATCTCATCAAACTTTGTATTTAAAAAAAAAATTCTTTTAAAATTTCTTCTATAAATGTGATCTGATCAACTTATTTCAACTCGAATTAATTTATAATTCAAATTATTGTATGATCACTTGACTCTGTGTGTTATTAGACATGTTATGTGAGTTAGTAATAATAAATAAGATAAAGTTAAATATACCGCGTGTTTTGTAGTTTGTTAAAATTAATAAATGCATACCTTCGCTCACTCACTCACGCACTCTCTCACCCACCCACCCACTCACTCACTCGTTCACTCACTCACCCACTTACTCACTCACCCACTCACTCACTCACTCACCCACTCACTCACTCACTCACTCACTCACCCACTCACTCACTCACTCATGTCATCACGTACAAATAGATGTTTTGAACATATTTATACAGAAAAAAATGAATTAAGTAGCCACGTTAGAGGAATGCTTTCACTTCAATTTAGTCCATCTAGTTTCTAGAACAGTGGTGGCGAACCTTCATGAGTCTGCGTGCCCAAAATTCAAACCGAAACCCACTTTTTTTTTTAGCAAAGCGCCAGTACTCCAATGAAACCCAAAATTTTTAGTTGCGTTATGGCTGATGGGGCTCTGTGTGTCGATTGTGACACACGTGGCAAAGTTTCGCCATCACTGCTCCCTAACAAAAATAATGTGGATGCAGTTATAAAAAGACTGGTGAAAGTAAAAACTTGTTTAGCGTAGAGAATCCAGCAACGTGTTTATTATAATTATTATAAATCTTTTCAATGATAGTACCGATTTATCAATAATAATCGATTATTAATAATAAAAAATAATTGCTTTTTTACGTACAAACTTCTCCATTAACAAAAAAAGATTTTTAAGGTGTAAACTTCAAAATAAGCTGTTTTATACGGAAAATCATATCAACAATTAAACATTGTTTTACTTAATTAGCAATAACAAAAATGCAAATTCATTGACATTATGTTGAACTAAATCGAAAAAAAAGTGAAATGCCTATTTTTGCTACTTCCCTTGAAATTTTCAGTTTAATGACGTCATACATGTTATATTTAGCTTTAATCAAAATTATCGATTAATTATTCGGTAACTTTTCTAAAGTTAACAAATAATTTAAAATTAATCGATAACAGCCCTAATTCAAAGCCACCAACAGTTACATTGTTTAATAATGTCAGATAGAATTTAAACATTGTGTTGGTGTGTGTACGGAGAGCGCTGCGGCCATGTCTGTGTGGCGTTCCGAGATTGTCAACAAGATTATTGAATGAGCCCAATAATGCAAGTTAACCCACTGTTTTATTCACCGTGAAAGTTTAGCCAACAAGCAAATGTCAACAGAGGTAAACAACGTGCTCAGTGAAGTTGTAAAAATTGTGAACTGAAGACAAATCTTTAAATTCAAGATTATTTGCTGCATTATGTGACGAAATGGGCTCGGAACACAAACTGATGTATGATGTTGTACGTTGGTTGTCTCGAGACAAAGTACTGTCAAGACTTTTTTGAATTGCGAAGAGAGCTCGACCAGTTTCTATTGGAATAACCCAGATTGGTCTCAACTATTTTGAAATGTAAATTGGACGGTCAAGTTGGCTTACTTGGCTGATATATTTGACATTTTTAATGAGCTCAATATCTCAACGCAAGGAAGGATGGCTTCATTATTTACAATGGCAGACAAGATTGAGGGAAAGAAACCCAAGCTAGCAGCATGGAAGAGTCGAGTGTCAGGAGATTGTTTCGGATGTTTCACAATATAGGAACAACTATCGATATTGCAGATGAACAGCTTTGAGTTCCGTCTTTACAAAAAGTCATCATTGAGTACTTGACAAGATTATTTGACAGTTTTCAGTTCTGCTTTCCAACAGCAGATGACCAACGGAAAGGTAATGGGTGGATAAGCAATCCAGTTATTGCTTCGTAGGCTGACTTAGGGGCCGTCCATAAAGTACGTCAAGCAGGGGCGGATTAAGACTACACGGGGCACCTGGCTGCAATCAAACGTGGGCCCTATCCAGCCAGCGTCCCTTTTAATAAAATTATTGCTAGCAGCTAATAAGACTGGGCTGAAGCGAAGTATGTCGACCGTGACGTCACGACGCTACCGGTTGCTGGAAAAGAGAGTTCTATAAAATCTAAAAGGATTTTTAAAAATGGTAGGTTTTAGGGTATGGGTTAGGTATAGCTTTAGAATTTTCGGAAATTGAAGGTTTTAGGGTTTGGGTTAGGTATAGCTATAGAATTTTAATTTTAAAGCTATTTAAAGGACGTGCTACAAACAACAAAGATGGCCGCCTGTAATGACCGTGACGTCACGGTCGACATACTTCGTTTTTTTACCTAAGACTGTAACTAAAAAGTCCATCGTTCCTTGCTCATGCATTGTCTGTACTATGGGAACGGCTTTCCCAACCAAATAAATTAGAAATTTTTTTTAAAAAATAAAAAAAGAACACAAAGAAATAACTGGGAAGTGTTTGCCGCTGGGAAGTGTTTGCCGCTGGGAAGTGTTTGCCGCTGGGAAGTGTTTGCCGCTGGGAAGTGTTTTCCGCTGGGAAGTGTTTGCCGCTGGGAAGTGTTTTCCGCTGGGAAGTGTTTGCCGGTACATTAAAATTGAGTGTAATAAGAAAACATTTAAAAAATAAAATTCCACCACTGGTAATCGCTCCTGACATCGCTTGCACAACAACCCTAAACTCTTCCACACGGCCAGCAGAACTTACCAATGATATTACATTTTAAAGAATATAAACAATATTCTATAATAGTATTATGCTCTCTTAGTGAGCCATTCAAATCAAGTTTCTCGATTATTAAGACGATCGGGTCTGAATAGCGATCAGATTAATTAAATAGATAAGATTTATTAATTTATTTGATTTATAATATTTTCAAGGGTTGGTGCAAACATTTCTAAACTTTTATTCAAAAAATATAAAAAGCTTGGGGGCCCCAAAACCACAAGGGGCCCCTGGCTATAGCCCGTTCAGCCTCCCCCTTAATCCACCATAGACGTCAAGCTCCAGAGGGGGTGTAAGAAAGTGTGACAGTTTGTGACAGGGGGAGAGGGGTGTCCGGCCATGTGTGACATCACGGTGTTTTATGTTATATTTTAATTATTTTGTTAATAAAAATATATTTTTGCACGAAAGTGTGACGTAGTTAAAGGGGGAGGGGGGGGTCCGATTTTTGTGACAGGAGGGAGGGGGGAGTTAAATATGGTCAAAAATAGCGTGACGTACTTTATGGACGGCCCCTTATCTGTAACTGGAAGATAACTTGCTGCAGTTTCTTGATGAAAGTTTTCAAATGAATTTCGGAACTTTGACCTCTCTTGCATCATTTTGGATTCACTTGCCAAAATTGCCCTCAGTGCCCTTTTTTTTTTTTTGATTCATCTGACCTATGTGGGACTTGTTTTTCAACAATTAGCCTTATTAGGACAAAGTGCTGGAACAGTATAGATGTTTGTTTGATCGTCTCCATTACGAGTAGCATTGTCCGTGTTTAATCCATTTTTATACAGAATGGCGGCTGGATAGCGAAGTCAATAGTGCGATCGCCTAACAAGCTGAGGTGCGTGGTATCTAGTCAACGTTAAGCCACAATTAAAAATGTTGATTAATGACTACAGCTTAAAAGTCGTCCGCTGGCTTGGAGAGGAGATGGACGCCGCCAAGCGTACCAAGCCCCGAGAGAGTTATAACGGAAACATTAGAACCCCCGACGACCTCAAGGTTATGGGTCTCACAAAAAAACAAAAAAAAACATATTTTTTTTTAAAAAGTAATTAGAAAATGAAGACGATCGTAAATGCGGAGTGAGCAATCAAGGCTTAGGTTTGTTCTTTGTCAAAATTGTTGAATGAGATGTAGCTTAAAGCAGTCACAATTTATGCTTAATCTTGTAGGGCTTTGGACGATTTAGGGGCTCATTTAATGAGATGTAGCTTAAAACACTCACAATTTATGCTTAATCTTGTAGGGCTTTGGGCCATTTAAGGGCACATTTAATGAGATGTAGCTTAAAACACTCACAATTTATGCTTAATCTTGTAGGGCTTTGGGCCATTTAGGGGCTCAGTTAATGAGATGTAGCTTAAAACACTCACAATTTATGCTTTATCTTGTCGGGCTTTGGGCGATTTAGGGACTCATTTTGCTTTAACGTCAGTGCAGGGAAAATCCCGTCATAACGGGATTATAGTGCACCGGTCCGTGGTGCAATGTGAAAAATTCCTGCCGGTCCGTGATACGAAAACGTTTGAGAAGCACAGATTTAAATTATATATTGACCCCTGAAAATCATTAATATTTTCAGGTTTTGATTTATAAGATCGTGTTGATTTTATGAAATCATGAAATTCTCCTCCCATGATTGCCCCTTCAAGTGTGAGCAAGTATCTGTCTCCTCGTAACACTTATCATAGTCTACTCCAATATGAGCAGTGGCTCTCTTATTAGCAGAGTTTAAATTCATGTCAACATCAAGTTTGAAAAAGAATCCGTTTTATAATTACAGTAGTTCCATATAGTGAGGCTTATACTCATATTAGAATATCCACAAGAACGATTGAAACTTATTCTATAACTTGGCAACTAATATCTTAAAATCTTTATATATTACAGTTCAGTACTTTGGGTAAATAAGAAAATGGTTTGGGCGGATCACGGTTAGTTCCCATGCAGCTCATGCACGAAAGAGGAACTTAATCATTTTTAAAATGGACCCTATGAGTGACCAGTGTTGCGAAGTCTAAGTGCCAGATTTTCCCAGGCAGGAGTAAAAAAATTCCCGAATTGGGCTAAAAATTCCCACATGCATCAAAAAAATTCCCACATGCATCAAAACCTTGGGAAAAAACTGAAAAGTGGCAACTTCAATTAAATGCTTTCGCATTCATTTTAATGACTTGGGACTTCCAAATTACACACTGCACACTTATCTTAGATATACAGACGCTCCTTCTATGCAGAAGATAATTGCGTCCACAGACCATGAGAGATGATCTGTTGGCAAGTGATGCAGCGGTCACAGGCCACGGCTACAGGGGTTCCACGCATTACCCCAGCCGCCTAGCTATTGTCTAGTTAGGTACCCATTCGGAGCTGGGTGACTCGGGGACTCCTCAGGCCCCGAGAACAAATCCTCACCTTCGTGTGGATTCGAACTCGTGACCATCGGTATGACAGTCGAGAGTGCTACCTCTCGACCACCACGTCCCACACAAATTAAAAAATAATATATATTTATGCATTTTTAAGGCAAATTTTAATAGAGCACTTTCAATTTTTATTTAATCTACACGTTTTTATTTAACAACTTGGCTACAAAGCAAAAATATAGATTATACTTTTAACTTTTAACATTATGAAGTTTTTAAAAAGTTATATGGATACTCTTGTAATTTAAATGTATCTGTGATTGATAAAAATATATTTTTTTTAAAAATGAATGCTTTGAAATGTATTAATAATAAATCAATCATACATGGTTACATAGATCGTTATATATAGTATTAATGATTTGGTCCTTTATATGTAACAAACATTTTATGATGATTCGGGCTCAGACTAATTATTTATATTATTTAATAGTAATACATTTACACAATCTCTGTAAACTGTCTACAGTCTACTGTCAGTGACAATGTTGGGAAAAACCTAGCCAAAACGTCCGGAAAAAAACTAGATCCGAAATAAATAAACTAGACACGCTAGACGCTAAAAATAAACAAATATGACGTCAAAGAGCCCCCCACCACAACAAAACAAGTATTTCTTATTTGAAAATGAGCATTTTGAAATTATTTTATTTTCATTCCAGAATGTATTTAATTTTTTTTTTTAATTGTCAATCTCAAAAATTCCCATATTTTAGGCAAAATGCTTATAAATTCCCTAATTC
Organism: Radix auricularia; assembly: GCA_002072015.1. Taxonomy (NCBI): domain Eukaryota; kingdom Metazoa; phylum Mollusca; class Gastropoda; family Lymnaeidae; genus Radix; species Radix auricularia. Next base: position 120,300 of record MUZC01004479.1, on the reverse strand, counting down.
CCATTTTTAAAAATTTGGCTCAAAAATTCACTCGATTCGGGAAATTTCCCTCGACTTCGCAACACTGCCTATGACTAGGCCTGTCAACGGGTACCCGGGACCCGGGTACCCGTTGGCATGTGAATACCCGGGTAGTAAAAATCCGCCCGGGTACCCATGAAAATGTAGCTTCAATATCTATATTATGGGATGTCAAAACTTCGGCTCCCGATCGGCTTTAAAAAAAAGAATGTTTACATTGTGGCTCGCGCAATATTTTATAAAATTAAAATGTTTGTTTGAAATATGTGCGGTGAAGTACATTTAAGGAGAAATATCTGTTAACGGGAAATAAAATACGGTCCCAACAAACTACAATCTATTATTATTTTTTTATACATCTTTTTTTCTCTCAACAATAATGCGTACAAGGTTGTCAAAAAGTTATTAAATTAAATAGTTGCTAACAGTGTACGATGGGTAAGACGTCGGCTGTGGGCGAGGGACTGCATAGAGATGAAAGACGCCGTGTTTGTTTTTGTTCATAAAAAGACCCCTTCTTTGACACTAACTATGATTTGAAATATGCCGACATTGGGTTAATTATTTTTCTTTATCTACTTTCTCCCTCACCTACTATAACCGCACCCCTTGTGTTTATTGTGTTCGTTCACACGAGCTGACCTAGAAAGTCTGATGTTAATAAGGCGTACCAGAATGTCAGCTTTTAAATTTAATAAATTAAAAATTATAAAAAGTTACTAACATTGTCAGATGGGTAAGTTGTCGGCCGTGCAGAGGGACTGCATAGAGATGAAAGAGGCCGTTTTGGGTTTTGTTAATAAGAACATCCATGCTTTGACACCGTTTGCTTTGAAATACGCCAACATGGGTTTCCGATTATCGATATTGTTTATCTATCCCCTCTCCTCCCTCCATTCGATTGTGTTTTGTGTGATGGTTACCAAGTTGTGCCTTGCCCAAAAACTGATTTTAATAATACACCCAAATTTGTCAGTTTTGTAGTCGATAAATTAGTTAATTTTGTTACTAACAGTGTAAGACGGGCATGGGGACATCCATAAATAATTTTTTTCACCTAGGGGAGGAGGGGTCACAAATTTGTGACGAAAGGGTTTGTGTGTGTTCTAGAAATTTGACGTCACATCAAAACATGCAACTTTAAATAGAAGTTCTACTTAAATATTTGATTGCTTACAATTTATTTAATGACATTTTACATGAATATACGCGTGTATCGATTTTAGATATCAACTTCACATTAAATACACACTTAAGTGACAATAAAGTTATTTGACACATACTCATTTTCGAAAAGGAAGTACGGCTTTTATGGAGGCGGGTGCGCAGTTCTTTGTGACGTCATATTGGAGGGGGGTCTAAGTTTTTGTGACTACGGAAAGGGGGGAATCGGCCAAAATCGCGTGACGTCAGTTATGGACGTCAGCCGTGTGGCTACTGTGTTAAACGAAGCGCATGTGAGGTGGGTACGTAACATTGTATAGCGGTTAGAACGGGGAAATTTATGAGATGTTTCGAACGGGTAACCCGGGTACCCGTTCGAAATTTGGACGGGTACCCGGGCAGCATTTCTCAACAAAATTAACAGCCCTACCTATGACCCAATTTTTTTTGGCATCATTATTTGAAATATAACGCCGTTCGCTGGTGTTGGTTCTACCATTAATAATAATAATAATAATAATAAATTCATAAAGTATTTCCGCTCAATTTGTTGGGGTAATGTTGGTGTAATTAAATAATATATAATGTGATGGCACTACGAAACTAAACAGGAAGTAAGTTTTTAAAGCCTGAATGCAGAACAGAACCATCAGAACGTTGAAGGTGTGAAGAGGCATCTAACATCCCGGCAGACGTTTCTCAACAAAGCAAAATCACAAACAAAAGCTGCTGTCTTAAATCTTTTTTGTCAGAGGATGTCATAAAACAAGATTGCCTATTTATAGATGGAGAGTTTTTGAAGATTGGGGAACTGCATGATAAAAGTGTGTGACGTCTGGAGTTAGATAAAAAAAAAATAGTCGTTACGTTGGGGAAAAAAACATTGAGAAATCGCCAAATAGCTAAAATCCAAACACACCCTCCCCATCCTAAATCTTGTATATATATATACATATATAGCAATCATAGACAAAGTGCCTAATAGTGAGGTCCTAACGCGTGCCAATACCCAAAGCATGTTCTCAATTCTTAGTGAAAGATACCTGAGATGGCTAGGACATGTTAAAAGAATGAGCCCCGGCCGCATCCCGAAGGACCTCCTATATGGTGAACGTGCTTCAGGAAAGAGGAAAACAGGTCGCCCACGCTTGCGATTTAAAGATGTCTGTCAAAGGGACATGAAAGAAATCCAGAATACATCCAAGTGACTGGGAGTGTAAGGCAGAAGACCGATCTACGTAGCGCACAGTTGTCAAAGAAGGTGTATAGTAGCCGAGGAGCGAATAATGGAGGAGGCTACAGACAGAAGAGCTAGGAGAAAGACCAAAACATTAGGAAGCACAGAACTCGTGTGTAAAAACTGTGGTAAGGACTGTCACTCAAGGATAGGCCTGCACATCCACTCGAGAAAATGCAACCCAGCCCAAAGGTGATGCACCATCGTCTCGCGAGACGGAAGGATGCCAAATAAGGATCATAGGTAGGGTTAGAAAATTACGCGTAAGATTGGCGCGCGTAATTTACGCCAAAATTACGCGTGCCATTAATGCCCAATTACTTGAAAATTTATGTTGCTCACGCTCACTGATTGATAGTAGGTGTATTTTTAATAATGTTTTCAGAGGTTTTTACTTGTAATTTACCATTCAAAAAACGTATCGGCGCACGCCGCTTAGTGAAGTACATGTACCTATATCACGATAGGTATTTGAAAGACGTAGCGAAGATACCGGGCGATTAATCAGCCCACAAATTTGCATTCGGTCTTTTAGTGAGTTTTCCTGCTAGTCAAAGGCATTTGATTACCACATTAATAGTACGGCGAGTGTGGCTCAAACCCTATTTAAACAGAAAAAGCGGGGAGGGGAAATGTGTGCGCCGTTAAATTCAATTATTCTGGTGAGTTGATGATTGAAAAATAATATGTTTTTTTAAAAATAAATTCCATTTATCATCATTGTTTACTCCGTAGCTTTATAATTTTATTACTATTATTAATTTTAATACGCGATTTGACTGAGCTGACCGGCATCACACACAAGAGAGGTAAACATGACGTCACAACGGATGTGGCGAGGCGTTGGTTTTTTTAACTAATGAAAAATACCTCGCTAACTTTAACGAACGATTGAACCGGTCCTCTTATTTAGACTGGTGAACTACGAGTCCTCAAAATAAAATATTAAAAAAGACAATTAACCATCACTGTTAAATTAATTCTTTGGAATTTTTTTAATGCGTTGAATTGAGGGCAATGCGAAAAGAGCTGAACGCAAGCGGGGGAAGCGGGCTTTGATGCCATCAGACAACGCCAGGCGACAACATTCTCTTGTTAGTTCTCAAAACATAAGGGATATAAGGACGAGCGGTTAACCGTATAACCGGCCTTTTTTGAACGGTTAGCCGGTCCTCAAAAACGAGCGGTCTTAACAACCTTATTAATCACCACTGTTAAACACAACAAATTGTGAAAGAAACAACTAAAATTTGCCGTCAAATATGCATTTTTTAAAATACCGTAATTTACGCGTAATTTTCAAAATAACGTTACCGTAAATTACGCATAACTTACGCGTAACTTACGCGTAACGTTACGTGACTTGGAACCCTAATCATAGGCTATACTAGACTATGATCAAACCTCCTTGACACTAGGCTATATTTACCCGAGTCCGAATAGCCACATCGTATTATTATATTATACTATAATTAGGACTGCGAAAATTATCGATTAATGTCTCGATTAATCGGTAATTTTTTATCGATTAAAATTATTTTAATCGATAAAATAGTGATTAAAATAATGGAAAATCTTTTCAATGCTATTACTGATTTATCAATAAGGGGCCTCCATAAATGACGTCACGCGATTTTGGCCGATTTTTTACCCCCTCCCCCCCCTACGTCACGCGTCGTCACAAAATCGTAGACCTCCCCTCCAAAAGTACGTCACAAAACTTTGCCCCCCCCCCTCTACCAAAAAAATAAATATATTTTTTCATATTTTAAAATAAGTATGTTTCAAATCACTTTTTTGTCATTTAAGTATTTATTTAGTGTAGGTCTACATTGTAATATTGTGACACGCGTGAAGCTATGTAAAAGACATTAAATAAATTGTAAGCCAATGATTCTCAAACTTTTTCGTGTCAGACGACCGGCAAGAATTTTTTCATTTCACCAGGTACCATTGCATTCTTTTCCCGTTTTGACATGATTTTCTCTGTACTGATTTGATAGCAAAATGATTACCTACACAGGTTAAAGCCCTATAACATTAAGAAGGAATTCGGCTTGTTTTATATATATTGCAATTTTTAAAAAATATGTTTAGTTGCCAGGGCATAGCATGACAGCTAACGAACAATGCAGCGGTAATGTCAAAAACCATTTGATGTGATTAACCTTCGCGATTAAGCTCGCTAATGTGACTATTGATATTACAAGAATCATTGCATTGTTGATAGACCTAGAATATTTAGATACAAGACAATGCCTCAAATTAATTTCGGTCTTCTATTGACAGTTTTTAAAGGTATTTGATCTAAATTTTATCACATTTATATCACATCTCATGTTTTCTAAAAATTATTAGGTATGCGCTGGAAGAGGAAAATGGCCAATACTGTATGAACCCCACATTTGTGCAGGAAAGTAGGGTGTCATCTTGTGCGTCGCAAAATACAGTAATTCTTGGAAGTTGAGGACTGAAAAAATACTATGACATTATTAAAATATCCAATATTATCATAACTTTTTACTCCGAAGCTCACAAGTTT
>MUZC01004479.1:84933-114437 GCA_002072015.1 Radix auricularia | reverse complement strand
GTTAGGCTCTTAAAACCCGGTTCAATTTTTCGCAGGCGAGCCTCAACATTCGGGCATCGCCGTAGAGGTAGTCCTCTGCAGGTTTTGCAACTTCACCGTCTAAAGCCCCGTCCAACTCGGGGCAACACTCTAGCACGTGGGCCACCGTCTCCTCCGGGCAGCCGCACAATCGACAGGCCAGTTCCCTTCGGTTGTCAAACTTGTATAGGTAGCTTCGTGTGGGACAATGGTCCGTCCTCATTCTAGTTATGAGTGACTGACTACTACGATCAAGTTTCCACCAGGCATCGCTTTTGCTCGGTCGCGGCAGTTTCTGGTATACCTTTCTGGCCGTATTCCCATTTGCCCAGCCCTCAAGCCATTTCTCTCGGAAATGGTCTTTTAGCCACGACTTGACCCCCAGTTGGGTCAAGGGCTTGTCGGGTTGGGGCTGAGCTGCGCCTGCCCTGGCCAGGGCGTCGACCCTGTCTGATTGGGCCGTGCCGCAGTGTCCGGCCATGTACTGTAGGACTACTTTGCCGCCACGTGCCAGGTTGTCACCTACTGTATCCAGAATGGCACTTACTATCTTGGCCTCCAGAGAGCTTCGACTCAAGGTTTCGGGCGAAAACCGAGAATCGGTGAAGACCACGACAGTCGGGAAATTCTTTCTCTTAGCTAGACGACGGCGCACTTCCTTCAAACCCCTGTGGATCGCGTCCAGTTCGGCTTCGTGACTACTGTTCGAAAGATCCACACGGTCCCGACAGCTCAACGCTGTCAGGTCCTGGTTGGGGGTATTGAATTAGCACACCGTATCCACTTTTGCCATCTCTTAAACGTGAGCCGTCCGTGAAGACTTTTACCACGCTGTCTCCATAGGCCTCGATTGTGCGCAGAGTCTCGTCTCGCAGGAGCTCGACGGGACTGGCCCGTGTCACCGCGGCATTCGCCAGTGTCAAACGTATTTCAGGCGGGTCAAGGCTCTCATGTGGTCCTCGAGCAGGGACCAGTTGCATTCACTCCCTGTGCTTGGGTAGGGGGACTGATTCTTCAAGTTCGTGGACCGTGTCCATAAAGGAGGGTCTCTTCAGTCTTGTCCTCTTGTTCGTATGCGGGGCGTTACGTACCACACCCACCGCCGCGGTAGAAATAATGTCAAACGTAGAACCCCTGGCAATAAGGCGAGAAAAGGCAATCATGACTACGGTGGAGCGATACCGCAGGTTGGAGCACGACGAACCCTGCTACCAACTACAAGACCGATGGGTTAAGAGGCCCCTAAATAATCAACTATTAATAATTAAAAATAGTGGCTTTTTTACGTTCAAACTGTTTTAAATGGAAAATGACACCAACAATTAAACATTGTTTTTACTTAATTAACAATAACAAAATTTAAATTAATTGACATTATATTGAACTTGAACTACTAATATCTAAATTTTAAAAAAATTTGTAAATTGCAAGTTTTTGTTCTTTTCCTTGAAATTTTCAGTTTAATGTCGTTATAATCTTATTTTTAGATTTAATCAAAATTATCGATTAATTATTCGGTAATTTTTCAAAAGTTAACGAATAATTTTAAATTAATCGATAATAGCCCTAATTATAAATCTTAACAAATAATAAAAACAGCTCAAAGGCCAAACTTAAGGCTGTTCAGTGCAATTCTATCTCACATTTGACTCTAAATGTGTCGATAAATCTGTTTTTAAAATTGGATTTCTTAATTAATCCAAAATTCAGAAGCGACTGGAAAAACAGATTTAAAAAAAAAACTTTCTAATCATTAGATTCAGTCTTTGGTTTCCGACACAAACGAATTAGTAAAACAGAAATGGCGGACGAGATGCAAGACGCTGAGCTTGAAGAAGGAGAATGTAGCAGTGATTCATGCCATGAGCAGGTTTAAGTTTTGAATTATTTGTAGACTAAGTAACCTTCTAAAAATAAAATAAGTTTTGAAAGTCTTACATTTAAACTTTTTAGGTCTATATTTTACATCGACGGAAAAGATATCACCATTTTCATGTGTGAAAAACTGAGAATTATGCCGTCTGCTACTAACTACCACTAACCACTATCATTCTCATAAATCATACAGTACTTACACCAAACAGCAACTACTACAACTAACTATTTAGGTTAATCCTGCAGTTTTTACATGTATATTATTTCACAGCGAAATTTAAAAATATCCTTGAGAACCTACGTTTTTAATGTATTAAATACATTATTTATTATTTATTAGTAGTATAGTAGGGTTCGAAAATTAAGCGTAAGATTGGCGCGCGTAATTTATGCGAAAATTACGCATGCCATTAATGCCCAATTACTTGAAAATTTATGTTCCTTTTGTTGCTCAGCTCACTAATTGCTAGTAGGTGTATTTTAATTATGATAGTTTTTTCAAAGGTTTTTACTTGTAATTTACCGGCTACCGGTCATACTAATTTGTCCGTCGTCCACATCGGCCACATATTTTGTCGTGTACTGCATCAGCGGCGGGCATCTTTGGCACTTTGGCTGAGTAATACCGCCTATTACGGTCGAGGCTTTTTCTATTTATATTAATTATAGTTTCTTATAACTACAATGAAAGTTATAAAAGCGTATGACCCCGTGACCTATCGGCATGTTCTGATCACCGGTTTATAGTCTGTTTCAGGCATTCAAAAAACGTATCGGCGCAAGCCGCTTAGTGAAGTACATGTACCTATATTTCGATAGGTATTTGAAAGACGTAGCAAAGATACCGGGCGATTAATCGGCCCACAAATTTGAGTTCGGTCTTTTAGTGACAGTTTTCCTGCTAGTCAAAGGCATTTGATTACCACATTAATAGTACAGCAAGTGTGGCTCAAACCCTATTTAAACCGAAAAAGCGGGGAGGGGAAATGTGTGCGCCGCAAAATTCAATTATTCTGGTGAGTTGACGATAGAAAAATAATTTGTTTTTTTTAAATAAATTCCATTTTATCATCACTGTTTAATCCGTAGCTTTATAATTTTATTACTATTATTAATTTTAATACGCGATTTGACTGAGCTGACCGGCATCACACACAAGAGAGGTAAACATGATGTCACAACGGACTGGGCGACAACATTCTCTTGTTAGTTCTCAAAACATAAGGGATATAAGGACGAGTGGTTAACCGATTAACCGGTCTTTTTCTGAACGGTTAGCCGGTCCTCAAAAACAAGCGGTCTTAACAACCTTACTACTTATCACCGGAATTAATTAACTCTTAAAGTCGCAAAGCGTCGTAATGCGTCTCTTCCCGCTATCCCTAAAGCGTCGTAATGCGTCCCTAGATACAAATCTCGTTAGAAATGAGATCTCGGAAAGTAAAAACTCTTCAATGCTTGAAAAACGATGTATTTGACTTCCGGCAATGGCGGCCGTTGCCGGCACTAGTGTTATCGCTCGATTCGCGATGTTTTTCGGTAGTTTTGACGGTTTTTTTTTCGAAGATACGTTTTCGTTATACTTTATTACTAAAATAATAGTAATAAACTACAGGTAAATATTGTTTCAAACTCAGTACGGTCTTTTGGATGCGTAAAATAGCCATTCTTAGCCTTAAAAATGAAGTCAGTATGACAATAAGATTATAAATGGATTTTACGCAAATTTTTTAATTTCATAATCGGTTGATCGTAATACGGGAAATCCTTACGGGACTGAGGCGGAAGTTTATTGAGTACCTTCTAGCACTTTAAGAGTTAATCACCACTGTTAAACATAACAAATTGCGACAGAAACAACTAAAATTTGCCGTCAAATATGCATTTTTTTAATTACCGTAATTTACGCGTGGAAAATTACGCTACCGTAAATTTTTGCATAATTTACCGTAACTTACGCGTAACGTTACGTGACTTCGAACCCTAATTATTAGGCTGAAGCAAACTATGTCGTCCGTGACGTCACGACGCTAACGGTTGCTCGAAAAAAAAGTTCTATAAATTCTAAAAGGATTTTAAAAAATGGAAGGTTTTAGGGTTTGGGTTAGGTATAGCTTTAGAATTTTCGGAAAATTGAAGGTTTTAGGGTTTGGGTTAGGTATAGTCGGTACAGCTATAGAATTTTAATTTTAAAGCTTTTTAAAGTTCATGCTAAAACAACAAAGAAGGCCGCCATGACCCTGACGTCACGGTCGACATACTTCGCTTTTACCCATTATCAGATCGAAGTGATTATTCGGAGATTTCTCCGTATAACGCCAGGCGTTATTGGGAGAAATCTCTGTATAACGCTGAACGTTATACAGAGATTTTTCCCATGCCCATGATTCACTTCTTGCCAGTTAGATATAAGATTCTTAAATAATCAATATTAATATGAGCTTCTGTGGTGTAATGGTTAGAGAGTTTCATTTTGAACTGGTTAATCTTGGTCCGAGGTTCGCGTTTCGATTACAACATTCATTGTATATGTTTTTTTTTTTATATAACTTTCTAATTTCTTTGTCAATTACTTTCAGTGATCTTTAATTTGTAATTACGAGGTTGGGTTTAGTATTAGTAATATGCTAAAGTAGTTTTTGTTATGAACTGTTAGAGTTGGAAACCTCGCGATGCTTAAGCTTAGACTTGGATACTTAAGTTAAACCTAGGCTACCACTAGTACTAATACTATCACTACTAGTCAGTGCTTTTTTTCTGGCGGAACGCACCGGAACGGCGTTCCGGCACCTTTTTCCACAGACTTTTATATTTTTTCGCTTGGAATGTTTGGTCTTTACTGCTTTTTTAGGTTTCGTTGAATGCAATATCGCCGATAGTGTAAATTGAATTTTAATATAAACTAGTCACATATAATAGCCCGGCTATTATATAAGCATTGAAATGAGGAAAAAGATGGCCAAAGAAATCGTTTGCTGTAACAGTAAGATTTCAGTGATGATCGACGAATCTACCACGTTGAGTCAAACATCAACACTTATAGTGTATATTCGGAGTTGCGTAGAAGAGGGCACGGGAATGAGTTAACCAATCAATTTATTTCTAGTCTTAGTGGAGCTTGAAAATGTTACGGCCAAGGGAATTTTTGATGCATTACTCGAATGTCTCACGTTTCATGGAATAACAGAATAATACCTGAAAGACTATTTAGTTTCTGTAACATGCGACGGCGCATCTGTAATGTTTGGATGCAAAAGTGAAGTTAAGAAGTTACTTATCGATAAATTTCCATCTGTGATAGTGTGGCATTGTGCTAATCATAGACTCGAATCGTCAGTAGCTGATACTGTAAAGGAGATTTCAGGAATCAATAGATTTAAATCTTTTCTGGATAAGCTTTACGTCCTGTATCATGCTTCGCCAAAAAAATAGCAGAGAGTTGCATTCTTGTGCTGAAATACTGGAAGTTGAGCTGTTGAAAATTGGATGAGTTTTAAGCACGTGATGGGTATCATCTAGTTTTCGTTCGGTGTTTGCAGTGTGGAATAATTATGCAGCGCTGGGGAAGCATTTTAAAGAAGCGATAAATTATCCATCAAGAAGCGCAAGTGATAAGTGCACTTATGAAGGCTTGAAGAAGAAAATTACATCTACAGAATTTATAATGGATTTAGGATTAATGTGCGATGCTCTTCAGGAATTATCTGAGTTGAGCTTGGATCTACAGGAGCGCAACATAGATCTATACAAGGCGAATCAAAAAATAAAAGCACTTGTACAAGTCTTTGAGGAAAGAAGTCAAAATGCAGGCACATATTATAAAACTGCAAAAGCTGCCGCTGAGAATCTCAGCTTTCGTGGAGCTATATTACACACAAAAAACTCACTTAATGATCCTCCTATTGATCCTAAAGCCTTTTACTAAAAACTAAAGAACTCAATTGAGAACAGATTGCTTACTAACGAAGATGCTGAATTAGCTCAGTGGGCTCGCATATTAGATCAAATACAGTGGTCAGAAAACGTTACCAACCAGATAACATTTGGAGAAATGGAAATTAGAAAATTGTCAAACAGACAACTAAATGAAAGAGAAATGATTCGTGGATTCCGTGAATACCTTATTGAAAAGACATATCCAGAAACACTGCTTCCGTTGATTCGTGCTATACATACTATTTCTATTTCTTCTAGTGAGTGCGAGAGAGGATTTTTGCAGATGAATCTTATAATCACCCCAACCAGGGCTTCTTTGATGACAAAAACAGTTTCGTCACTGTTATTCATCAGATTGGTGGGTCCACCTCTCACATTTTTCGATCCTTCAAAGGACGTTGATTCGTGGTTACTTCGAGGAAGACATTCAGCTGTAGACAGTCAAAGCAGGAAAAGAAATCGAGATGATTTGTCAGATGAAAACATGCGAAATCTGTGGAACTTGCTGTAAAACCTCAAAGGTTGTCTTTTTAGTAGATTAGCCTACATAGTTAATAAAACTTAACAGTTTAAACCTTGTAATTTTGTTTCTTTGATATAATCAAAATTTTTATTTTTACTACACTCATTGCAGTGTTATTTCTTTATGACAAAACGGACATAAATATGCGTTCCGGAACCTTTTTCTTCAGAAAAAAAGCACTGCTACTAGTACTAGTACTATCACTACAAGTACTACGAACTTTCCCCACTCGTGATTGTTTTGATGATGAAGATTGATAATATTAATTTTAAAATCATTATTTTTTTATTTTTTTAAAAATAATACTATTTATAAGCATTACTAACAGTAATGAAACTAGATTAATGATTTTAATATTAATTTATTCAATCTTCATAGCCATAAGATTCAGTGTCAGTGAGCATACTTCCATGGCCATGCCATGATCCATAGCCATGCCATGATCCATAGCCATGTAAATCTAGTAATAGTAGGGGTTGCCAACATTTAATTACAAAAATTATTATTTAAAAAAAATTCTCTTTTTTTTTTTTTGGTTGTTGGATAAAAACAAGTACCAAGTAGAAAATTATTGTCAACCAGTCGAACGTACTCCACAGTCCACACAGTTGATAATATAGGAATACTAATAGGGTAATAGGCAGCGAGTTTCAAAATTTATTCAAGTTACAACTGGTGGACTGGTGTTCATATTAATATTTTTTTTCTTTTCTAAAAGGCTATAATCTAAAATGCATTAATTATCAGTAAAATACCACATATATACATACTACAATACACGTAAATATATCAACATTATAATTAATTGAGTAGTTATTATTGGGGCTAGAACTAATGACTAATGAAATCAATTTAACTATTTTAACATTATTATAGTTACAATGTCAATTGCAAATCAATTAGTAGAGCTGACAAGACAAAGAACAGTTATTTATTTTGATCTTTTAAAAAAAAGCTATGATAGCTATATATAATACTAAATTAGAACGAGACAACAGTACTAATTATTTCTATAAATAGAAATCTTCGTATAACGCCAGGTGTTATTCGGAGAAATCTCCGTATAACGCTTCCTTTATTAGATCTATATGTTGTATTTTACTTTTAGCTATTAAATTACAAGTTTAATTTGTAATTGTATTAATTTCTAAGGGTTTTTTTTTCATCTTTTGAAGCTACATAATTGTAGTAGGATACATCAATTTTGTTTATCTAGCATCCTACTTTCCAGTTTGCCACAGTAAGATGCCAAATGAAATTTTCTCACTTAAAAACAAACGAAATAAAAATCAAGCATCTAGTAATGAATGAAAAAAATGAAATTGTCTTTAAATCATTTATTTATCATTTAAGAACATAACAAAGGTGAATAATACTTTTTTTTAAAAAAAATCTTTAATTCAGTAAATTTACTCTTAACATGGGTAAAAATCATCTGGCAAGCCAGGCCCTAGTCAACAAAATGGACGTATCGTAACCTCATTATTTATCACAGAGAGCCGAAAAAATGCTTTAGAAATTAATATTTTTTACATATATAATTAAAAGAAATAAACATCAATTAAAATTAGATACAATTTCTAAGTAACATGGACTTAGAAAAAATTACAAAAGATAGAAATAATATTTCATTGCAGAACTCTGAATATCATCAATTACCAAATATTTGATAAGGCAAGGACAATGACACATGTTATGAATGACATTTTGAGAAATGTGCATATAATAAATAATACAAGTTATTTACTCAGAAATTGACAGTAAAAATGTTCTTATTCTTTTTGTCATTTAATGGAATACTTAAATCTTCAAATACTAATTGAATTTAATTTTAATTTGAAATTTCAGTAATCATGCATGGAGTGTGTGGGGTATTTACAAAAATAATTTGTTGTAACTTGCATTGAGTTTTATTTTAATATAGTAATGATTATGTAAACACATTTTAGTTTTGTACTGCAACAACAATTTAATCAAAAAGAAATGTCAGTACAGTAATATATTAACAACACGTAGCTTAGTTATCAATGTTCCCTCTAAGCTGCGAGGCTGCGCGGCCGCGCAGATATCTGACAGATACCGAGCAGCAGGTTAGAAATGTGCGCAGCAAATTTAGTAAAATGGTTGCTGTGCAACTTTGCACAAGAGTTTTTTTACTTGGCACACAGACCAGCGAACCTTGGAGGAAACATTGATAGTTACCTTACTGTACAAAAAGAACAAAAAATCAATTTTTTGTTGTTGTTGTTTTGTATGATTAAATTCAATAAGCCCTGAAGTAAATCTATTAAAAAATTCAAAGTCTTGAAATAATTTATAAATTTCTTTTTCAATGTTTTGTAAGGTGTGTTAGATTTTGAATTTCTCTTGAAAATTTTGTACTCTGTGCTCTAAAATTAAAACAGCTGTGAGGGAAAGAGTAGAGAGTTTTGAAGTCTGTTGACAAGTTTTTATAGTAAATTATACAGGATATACTTAATATGGCGCACACACACAAAATTTGCCAAAGAAATCATGACTCCTCTCTATAAAAGAAGATAGCAAGTTTTTTTGTTTTTTTTTTACATATTACTAACCCTATGGACAATATTTACATTTTTTTCAAAGTAAAAACTGAGTTTTTATTTTTTAAAATGGCTAAGATGTGGATTTTAACAATTTCATGACATCTGTACCAAGAGTTAGATTTCGTGTATGATTTGTAAAAATTCTCAATTAAGATTGGGATAATTAAAATACAGATTAGTCAGCTAAAAATATTGTTCTGTCACCATAATTCAAGTGTTGTCATTTGTCAAGAGATGTCATTGAGCTCAGAGTAAGAAAACTCTGTTAAACCCATGCCACCAACACTTAAAGTAAATGTTTTATAAGTGTGGGACAAAAATCTGCCAAAATGGTGTATAAAGATTTAGCTTTTTTTTTTTTGTATTATACTTTACTTGATCATATATTTTATTGCATTGTTTAGACAAATCAGATGTTACAAAAAATAAGGCGCGTTTATCAGTGCTTTGCTTAAATAAAATGTATAAGACACCCTCATCATCAATATTTAATTTTTCAGATGTCTACAATCAGTTCCAAGCCAGCGCCTTTTAACTTATATACACAGCCAAATAATAATTATAGTTATCGCTCACAAATACCTCAGATAACTATAAACTCTGAGGAAAGCAACGATGAAAGTGATGATGAAAGTCCTTTCCCGTGGAAGCGACTGCGAAATCCACAGGAAAAGCCTTATCAAAATGATGATCAACTTACTAGTGTTCCATTTGTTAATCCTCTGCTTTCTGGTGATTCCTTGCCCTCTAAGGTAACCAAACGAAAGAACAATATTTGGGGATCAGTTCTAACAGAGCAAGTACTGGCACAGGAAGTACAAACATTTGGAGTAAATAACAAAGTGGTCAACATGGGTGGTCGTGATGTTGAAAGTTATGATTTTACCAAAGCAAGAGAAGATGAAAGACCTAATTTAGAACTGAATTCTAATTTGGATGAATCTAAAGATGACATTTTTGGTTGTGCTGTTGATTTAGAAAAGGAAATAAAGAAAAATGAGAACATCAATAGAAAAAGAAAAGCCAAGCAACGCTTAGGGAAAAGATCATTCAACCAACAGAGAGTTCATGAGTTGGGAGTCAGTGAACAAAATAGTGAGGTAGAAATTGCTGAAGCCATTACTAAAGGGTTGTCAGAACCAAAAGTGGAACTCTTTAGTAAGTAGATTCTTTTAAAACAATTTTAAGGTGAAATAATCTGATCAATCTAAAAATATGCGCATGGCTTTATCACTAGATTCATTTTATAATTTATAGTCTTTGTTTGGCAAATTAGTTGTAAATATAAGTAAAAACTTGTGATATCTACAGTTCGTATTGTGGAAACAGTGGGCAAAGCAACAGCTATTAGACTGTACTACTTGACTGAAAATGTTGAAGAGACTGGTGGAATGATGACTAATGTAAGTGCTCTGATAAATTAAAGTTGTTGAAAATTACAATGCAATGCCAGGTGGCAATAGTTCATTTTGTAAATTCTGTTGCAGGATGGATTTCGTCGACGTACCCCTGGTGGTGTGTATATACAGCTTTTAAAGTCAGACAGTCAGGTTAGCAAAGATCAAATCGAGACTATATTCAAGAGTGATATGGAGGAATGGAAAAAAACTTTGCGAGAGAAGAGAAAATTGTAAGATTTAATTTTATTTTTTTCTTAAATCAACCTCAGGTATTTAAAAAAATCCATAGTTATGCGTGGAAGTGATTAACATTTAATTTTGAAATAATTCCAAATACTGAAATCTAACAGCAACTGACCTAAATTCAGCTACAGACAGATTACTCATACATGTAAATAAGCTTATGCCATAAAAACTTAATTTTCAAGCACTACAACAAGCTTTTTAATACTACACCGTCAGAGCTTTTTTATATAATTATCCTTTTTATCTTAAACAATAACTGAATTTTGCATCTCATTAAAGGACATTTGAAATTCACTGGCTTTTTCTGTCTCATCCTAATATTATCCCAATTAACTGTCTAGAATCATTCCTATAATATTGTTGTGGCAACTAACAAGCATGTCCGTGATCTATGCAACCATTAACTTTATTAGCCTTTCTATATACATTTTATAGTAATCATAGTCATCATGAGTCAACTTGACATATATGACATGTACCCGAATGTTTATTTTCAAGCCAAAGTTGGTTCTCAACTTTAACTATTTTCTCAGCCATGCTCAGACCTGCCAACTTGCCCCCCAAAAAAATCTGTAGATGGTGCGCGCGCAAGTCGGGATCGCAAGTCATTAGCGCCGTGGTCTAAATCTATACACTTAATTATCAATAGTTAAATAATTAAAAGTTAAAGAAATAATCATTTACCTTCATTTTCATGTAATAGTCAACAGAATGAATATTAACATCATTACAAATGTACATATATACATATGCACAGAGCAGAATAATCATTATTTACATATGTACACAACTTGCATGTGTTCAGTTTGACAACATTTCTCTTGTGGCCTTTTTATATTTGCCCAACAACTCTTTGGACATATGTAAGTTGCCATGGCAATTGGTAACTTTGGTGACCAACAAATTAGACAGAGTCTCCACTTTCATAGAGGCCCTTGACTCTGTATAGTTTTTCTTGACAATAGAAAAAATTCGTTCGGCATCTGCATTGCTGTGGGGAATGCAGCACACTGCAAGCATGGCAGTAGCCAAATCCTTTAACTCCACTTGGTCTGTTATTGGATTTTTAAAGTTTTTCAGGAAGTGCCACTGTTCATCCCCCCTGGTTGAGGTAACCACTTCCTTTGGTAGGTCCATAATCTAGTACTTCCTGAATTGTTCCTCATAGGAGTCCAGTGAACAGGTCATTGGAATTTTCTTTTTAAAAAATTGAAGGTCAGCAAAGGTACCACTATCTCTCCAATTCATATTTAACACTTTGGCATGCTGGTAGAGTGGGTCAGATAGTGGAAATTTCTCTTACATATACTTGAGAGCTACAACATGGAAAGACTTTAGGTGCTCTACAACCACTTTTCTTGACTTCTCATTCAGCTTTTCCAAAAGTGCATTAGTTTGTAGTTTCACTGTCAATGCTGTTAGCCGCAGCTGCATGTTTCTTAGTAGTTATATGTTTTTGAATATCATTATAACCACCCCTTTCTATGCTTAAGTGGGTTTGGCAAAGATTGCAAAATGCAAATGTTTCCCCATGGGATGATGATCTAAGAAACGAATGCTTCTCAGTATATTCCTTTCTAAAACGTTGAGCATAACGTTTTTTTTTTTTTGGTTGGAGTTTCAGCATTGTCAGATTCGACCTCATTTGTTGCCACGGCAGATCTTTTCAAAAATTTATCCATGTTGTCACGTTAAGCTTCCTCTTTGAAATAGGCACCACACAATGAATTATTTTTAAGTCCAATAAACGGATGGATGATAGAATATCAAGTGAAGAATGACACAATAACTTAAACAGCGGTTCCTTTAAATAACGGAAGTGCGGGAGAAAAAACAGGAAGTCATCATATAAATCAAGCAGTTCCTGTCTTGCCACGTCATCTTATTTTTTGGGGCTTTTTCTTTTTATAATTTTTTTGCATTCGGATTTTTCATGGTGAATTTTTTTTTTCGGAAAATCGGGAGATTAAGGGTCTTATCGGGATTTCGTAAGCATGGGTAAAAAATCTGTATAATCCCGAAAAAATCAGGAGGGTTGGCAGGCCTGCATGCTTTAAATTTTTAGCATGACAACCTCAAGGCTCCCAACTTGTATTATTTTGTTATTCAGAACAAATAAAATTGATACAGTCGAACCCACTTATCTCGACCTTAGTTATCGCGCCAACCCTATTATCTCGATGCTTTTCGGCTAACCACTAGGCAGTCGACATAACCGGGTCCCACTGTATAAACTGGAATGATTTTATATTATCTACAAATGATTAATATTGTAGGGCATTTCTAGATTATATAATATTATTATATTATAACAGTTAATTTTCTATTGTATAGCAACAATTGATGAAACACTCAATTGGCTTTTTGAGAAGTGACGACGAGTACTTTGATATAAACAAACCTTTTTATCTTTTAACTTAACACAAAATTGATTTACTTGTTCCTTGAATTTCAGTAAAAAAGCTGCCAGAAAAAAATGGAAAAAGAAGCAGAAAGCTTTGGATCTTGATAGACCAGATACTCCAACTCCTGGTGAAGATTTAGATGTCTTGAATTCTTTAGATAGCAATAATGAATTTGATGCCACTGATTTGCCGGAACGGCCAGCCACACCAGAACCAAAAGATGATTCCTCAGATGGCCAAGATGGTGAGCCTGGTGATGATGAGGAAGAAGAGGATATCGCTCTGGCCATAGCACGGGCAAAAGCTGCCATCTTGAAGAAGCAAAGAGAACTAGCCAGTGGCATATCATTTGGAGAGGGAAGTGGTGCTAACACTAACAACAGTTTGCCCCAAGACAGCAATGAAACTGGGGACATGGAGGATGTGATTGACTAATTTCGTTGATATTTTTTTTACTTGCACCTGTATTACTGCTAATTGTAATACCAATGAATTGTTGTTTTGATAATACAAATAATTTTGTTTTAAAAACTATTATTCAATGAGATTTTCATATTTTGTTGATGTATGGATGTGATAAACAACCTAACTAAAATTTCATATGATAAATCAGAAGTTTATTTAGCAGCATTGACATTATAACAATTACAAAATATAATTAGTGAAAAAAATAAACATTATTCATACGATTTCAAAGTACATGTATTTGCAATTGCATTGACATTCTTATAATTAACACTTCTATGAAAAATGTATTGGAAAAGTCATTGAATTTTTATTGTGGATTACCTTCAAAGAATCAGTTATTAATCTTAACTTTGATAGTTAAAGCTGCCAGCTGGTTAGTTTGAGAGTATTGTGTTAAAAGATCGTTAAAACCATTGCTACATGTTTTTGTATGGGTTATTCATAATTTATTATCATAAACAATACATTGGCATTAAATCATTCTTTTAAAATGCAAAATTTAAGAACATTAATTGTAGATGCAAAGTAGTTTGACACATAAAGCAAATGGCTGCAACATTAAAAAATAAATAAATAAAAAATGTTTGCAAAAATTTTATGTTAAAAAAGTCTTTCTTAAAATTTCATATCCCACAAAAATTATTATATGAAATGACAGGATGTGGTAATAAATAGTCACATAAAATATGTCATGAAACAACAGATTCCTTTCATGCAGATCTTATAACATGGATGCGCTAAAATAGAAAGCTTCACAGGAGTATGATGAGCATTAAATGTCTGCATAGAAATTTACATATATAATTCACCAGAACAACAAGACGAGTACAGATAAGCAGGAAAAATTATCCTCACTAGGGTCGGCCAATCAGTTTATTGTTGGCAAGCTAGGGTGGGTGCTGGTAGCTAACCACAGTGCACATGTCTCAAGACCAACAATTTGTTGGTGGCCCCCCCCCCCCACCCCTTACTCATGTTGATTGCTTTGTGCTGTAGTTTATGTCCTTTCTTTCCACGAAAAACTATATCTATAGGCAAAGGGTCGTGTCTAGTTTTAAATTTTAAAAAATTTTCTTGGTAAATGCTTATGCAAGGAAAACAAAAAAATTATTTCTAAATTTTAGTTATAAAGATCACTGAACCATAACTATTGCACATGTATTTACTTTTCAAATTTAAAAAATTATTGTTGATGTTCAATGTAATTAAATTTGATTTTTTATTTAAACAAAAGATGTAATGCCCTTCCAACCTACTTTAGTTATACTTGATAAGCATGAGGAATACTAATAAATATCAAACATGTGAATGCTAGGGATACTCTTTAAGAATGTCATCGTCAAAAGATTTAGTTTGCAAGGTAATGATCAAAATTTCATAAACAGTTTACTTAGTATAGGTAAGCTTTAACAGGATTTAGAAGAAAACTTCCAAGAATTACTAGACTAGAAATGAGGATGAACTGTATAAGGTGAGATTGAAGTAAAATAATCACACAAAATGTAATATAAGAATGAATTGTTCTTGTAATGTGCAGTTGTACATCTTGAAAACCAAGTGAACATTGGACAATGTGTTCATTCAAATTAAAGCAATTATTAAAAACAAGGAAAAACCTTAAAGCAAAAAAATTAATTGAATTCATTATAATATCAAACATAAGAAAGTAAATACTTTTTTGATGGCAGGACTGAAATTATAAACTGTAAAAATTTAACCACCGTACTAAAATATTTGGTTTTCAAAAACTATGTCTAATGCATTAAATAATACTCATATACTATATACATCATAAAATCTTAAATATACTGCAAAGGATTTGGATATCTGATGTTGCATGTAAGATGCTAATATCCGGAATTAATATTTAAGGCTATTTATTCATGCATTTGACTAATTTTACAAGTGAACAACTCAGATTTGAACTTCAACACATTACGGGTTAGTATCAGTTACAACAGAATTCACACATTTGACAAGAAATAAACCTGTAAAAGAAACAGCCATATACATTATAAAATTAGTAAAAACCTCAATAAACTTATTAACAGGAATTTGTTTTTTTTAAACATGGGGAATGTTTCACTAAGATATGATTTGAATATTAATTTTAACATTAAAGAAAAAACAACAAATTCTTTAGTAAATGTAAAAGTTTTACTAAAACTATTCACCCATTTGAGGAGATATAGAAAGTTTACATTAAAGTTTGATTTTTCAAAAAAGATTTAAAACGTAACAGTAAGATATGTTTAGACTGTCATGGTTTATCTTTTTTAATGTATAAATTATAAATACATGTAGTTTCTTTACTTGCAAGAAAAATTAAATTAAAAACTTGAAGTTAGGAGGATGGCATCTCATAAAAACATTTTTATATTTATAATTTATAGTTCAAAATAATTTCTAGAAAATGTTATGTCGAATAACTTTGGTGTTTAAGCTTGTTTTTTTAACTTGGTATTTGAGGATCCACAAAACAAGCAAAGTTTGATTTTTTTTATATACTAGTACAGTGGTACCTCGGTACTTCCTTAATTCGTTGCAGGACGTATATCAAACAGGATGTACTCCAAAGGGTTTTTCCCCTATAAGAAATACAGGAAATATCTGTTCCATAATTTAAAAATCACACTCTAACGATCCCTTTTAAAATTATTGTTATTTCAGCCCCTTCGCAACATTTGTTCATTGAATAACCTCTTTGGTTTTTTCCACAATCATAGTCATCCAGTTAGCTGCTATTAAGTCACGGACACACATGACAATGTCATACCTAACATTTACAACAACCTTTTTTCCCCCCACTTTCATAGTGGTTCTAAACATATTTTTCATTGCTTGGTTCCCCTCATAACTTTCTTAGATATCATGATAAGTGAATTTACTAAAAATTTATGAAGAAAACACAAAATCACGCGACAATTTACAGTTATTGCGCAAGTCGTTCAATGTATGGTAGCAACTGCCATACCAACACACAATTGTATCACACAGTGTGCTGTGATTCCTAAAAGTTACCCATGCGCGATGTGTCATTTTTACTCATTCAATTCTAGCAAATGGGTTGTATGCCAAGCAAAATGTTTCATGTTCAAACAGGACATATACCCAGTTGAACGTATTTCAAAGCAGACAATACAGAGGTACCACTGTAGTCAAATATGTGATTTGTTCTTTTACTTGAAAAAAAAAAAATTAAAAAAAAAAAAATAGATATGATACAGCGTTTCCATTTGGCATATCCAAAATTTGTATTACTCATGATCTGAGATGGTTTTTTACTAGGTTGACGACAGGCTCTCCAAACTAAAAATTCCATTCTTCTCAAGACAAAGTTCCATTGAGTATCAAAGTGTTGTTTGTAAAATCAGTGGTATTGAAACATGATGATAAGTCAAAAGGATTTTCAATAACAAGCAGACCTGAAATAAGAATAGCAAACTTAGAATAAATAACTAAAAACATATACAATTTCTAAATTGTATCTTCTTAAACATAAGTAATATAACAATCACAAGTGCCACTCGTGCACAAAAGTTTTTCATTTCTTTTAAAATATATGAAAGTTGAAGTAAAATATGTGGATTAAAATTAAGAGAGGATGTTAAATGTTGATGGACAGAGAAAAATGTGTGGGTGCGTACTAGGCAGAGTAGTGGTATTAAAGATAAAGTGGATTATTTCAATGCAAGTTTTTTCAAGATGGGAAGGTAACCATTTTTTTAAAAAAAAAGGTAATAAATTTTTAGTAGATTTTTTCAAGCAAAACATTATCATCAGTGGATTATGGACAATTTCAAAATAAATTTTAACTCTTCACTTTATCTACCTGCAACACATGCTGTCATTAAGTTTGTCACTATTCCTCCAAACAAGGCTGAAACAGCCAACTTGGCCAGGTCCCCTGTCCTGTTGGGAGCCATTGGTCCAAGTCCTCCTAATTGAATGCCTATTGAGCTGATGTTAGCAAATCCACACAAGGCATATGTGGCAATGACTTCAGACCTAACCTAAATTATGATAGTAAATTAATGCATGTAGCTTTTAGTATAAAGGATTTTCTGGTTCAAGTCAACAATGTTACTATTTATGTCAGTAATACTATGATCATTTTTCAGCATTCTGCTATTACTTAAAGTTAAGGAAGCATAATTTTTTTGCGTGCTGATTAATCTATGAACTTTGCAATGTTACAATGTTTTATTTTAAAACTTATAAACATTATCATGAAAAATTATTCTCCTACCCACATCAATTTTGATAAGCAGAAACACCCCCACCCCAACATACGCACACAAAAAACCCATAAATTTAAAACAAATAATAAAAACTTTAATGAGTATTTAAGTGCAATTTCCAACAATTTTTCAAGGGCAATCATTCTAGATTACATTAAAAGTCATTTCAAATCAATAATTCTGAAAGTAAACAAAACAATACTATCTACAAATTACTGCTAACATTACGGGAGTGGAACGATAAGAGATTTTTGACAATTCTGTCTCCAACATTGTTTTATATATTATTAGCTATCGTTTGTTTCAAACTGATAGATATTATTGTTATGGTTGGCGAGAAATTTACAAGATATTGATATTTTTCTCAAATTGTTTTGGCCCGTGTACATCTTTGGGACCTGCTTAAACATATTTGCAAAAGACCCAAACCCTCTATCTGGTATGGTTTAGGAGAAGTTGCTTGTGCGAGCTCGAACAGACATCCATGCAGGACAGACTTTTCAAATATATAAACACAATTTGTGTCATGGGGAAACCGCTAAAAACTTGTGAGAAGTGCATAAAATTATCAAAGCCCTTTTAAAATAATAAGCTAACTGGTACTTCTAAAGAAATGTTGCCATTCATTGTATTTATTATGTAAAGCTAAGCATGAATGTTTATTTGTGATTATGAGCTGACCAATAACAAATAAAACCTGGAATATTAGGTCATAATTTCAAAATACAAACAGCTGTATTTAACTGATTTGTAAATTGTATTTTTTAAAATCTTAACATGAGTGAAGGGGTAGAGAGTTGAGAACTTAAAAAATATTTATACTTATTTAACTTTAACAGCTTCCAGGAATGTAAAGTTTAAATTGATTGTCTTTTACTTTTATGTACTCATTTTTCAATAGGCCTTGCTTTCAGAATGGGAATTTAAAACAATAAAATGAAGGCTTCCAATCCCCTTTGTTTTTGAACATTTAAAATTTTATATTCCATTTAATTTTATGTTGACAGCATTTTTCAGCAACAAAATATTGATATTATAAATATACAGAAATATTTATTTGAATTGAAACTATTTATTATTCAGTTTGTCAAAGAATTTACTTACTGACAAAATTGTTCCCGTTCCACAATTAACTCTGTTACTAATGAAGACTGCCAGCTTGTCGTAAGCAACAAATTCATTTAGAAAAGTCTTGATTCCCAAGAGTTGAGCCACAGCACCGGCATCATTCCACTCCACACCCATGATGAAGACCAGAGGTCTGAGAATATAACTGCAAATCACCTGGTGTGTAGTGAAAAAAAAAAATCACATTCAGATTCAAAGTTTTAAAAGAACCAATAGCACAAATCAAATTGAAACTAGATGTAGTTCACTTGTAAATAAATAAGGGGCCACCCATATATTATGTAGGCAAGGAGGAAAGGGGGTCTTTACTTAACAGTATTTTGCAAATGGATGCGTACGGGGGGGGGGGGGGGGTCTCGACTGAATGTGTATGTGCACATAATAAATTTAATTTGCATAACACTAAGCCTAGTAAAGTAAACCGCTCAGGCTGAAAACGGCATTTGAGACCAACTGAGTCAAGACTGATATGCAATTATGTTTTATAATTTTATGCAAACGAAATTACGAGCTTTGTAGTATGGGAAAACTGTATCGTGAAAAAAAAAAACTTGAGCGCTAAATATACTTAATTATTCCAGTTAATTTAATATCTAGTCTTTATTTATCAACAAGATGCACAAAAATAACATGTCATATCTCAAACTTAAACCTCGCCAGAAGACAAAAATTACAATTTTGATGTCATGCTAGAGTTTATTATTAATAGTGTCTGGAACTAGAGAATTTAAATTTGAAATTAGATTCAATGGGCTAAGGACTAACCTCAAAGCTGAGCCCAGGAAGACACACAAATGCTCCAAACCAACCTAAAACACTGTTGGCAAAATAAAGGAGGGCCACAAATGCTATCAAGTTTGCCCCAACATTGGCAACCAAGGAGATTGCTGATGATGCTCCTGCTGCAGCTGCTTCAATAACGTTGTTATAAGGCCTGATTTGGAAAGACATAGGGGCATGAGCACGCAGTACTCTTTTTATTTACTGTCAAATTAAAAGGACAATACAAATTGTTTCATATTACAGAATTCCAACTAGATAGGTTGCAAAGTCAATTTAAACGTTGAGCTATACGCATGCCTATTGTTGTCCAAAGTTTTAGCAATGCCACAAACAAGGATATGCATTAATATTTTTATATTAATATTTCAAAATCCCTTCAAAAGTTTTTGTTCTAAAAATTACATTTAGTTCTATACCAAGGCGGTTAATATATTTTTAGTTTTGTAATGGCTGTATAGAGTTTTAGACATCTTATCCTATCTGTTACAGACGCTCCTACTCTGCAGAAGATTAGTGTGTCCTACGCTTATCTATGATTTGTATTTACTCCTGCATTCTTATTAAATTTTTAGGATGATAAACAGTTGGCTTCCTGGTTTCTTTAGGCAACCCATTCCATGCCCGAATTTCGGACAGGAAGAAACAAAACTTGTATGTGTTTTTTCTTGAAAATGGAATAAGAAAGGTGTTTTCATCCTTATATCTAGCTGAGGGTTGTATTAAGTATGTTTTATTTATAAACAGATTTTTAATGAGGCAAATCTTAATTTTATAAAAATATATAAATGTCCATTACTTTATTTTGGGATAGGTCTTTATACTGGAATAGCTGAATGGAAATAGCAGCTTTCCTAACATACTAACATATTAGTTTATTTTGTAAAAGATTCCAATATCTTAAAACATTTTTTGTCTTGTAAGGGGCTTCACTACAAGGTGACCTCTTAGTTTTTGATGAAAGGCAACAACAACAAACATGTCAACTAAATATTAAACTAGGATCTCTGTTCTAAATGTCTCATCTAAATGACTTGAACCTGCATCTCACATGATCAAGGGACACAACTGCACTAAAGCTACTAATCTCCCCTTTTTTGTTGCTAAGCAGTGTAAAAATTAAATGCTATATCCTTTCACCAATGCACACTTTGCTGAAAAACTTTGATTACTTCAAGCATAGTTAGCACAACATTTTTGTTGACTTTGAAAAACAGAAAATTAATTTTAAGGTCTTTTATTACCCATAGATATGGATATTTCACCTGTAAATATGCAGATTGAGCTAATAGAACTGCAGTGAAATGAGACAATAAAAGCAAAGTATGGCATTATGGGACCTGCACAGTTAACTCATTTAATCCGTGAAGGGATGTCCCAGCTTGGCCAATATGTGGCTCAAAAGTATTTATGCTAAACATTCATCTCTCACAAATTGGCTTAATATTTATTGAACATTAAATGTTCTGCCCAGAATGTTACAAGTGAATACATTTTGCTTGCTGAACGACTGAGTTTTATACTCCAGTCTGGTCTAAATGGACGGCCATTTTTTCATCACTTACTGCTTTTCTTTAATAACTTCCTTCATCTTAGATATTTTGCTGTTCCCCACCTCAGGATATAGTATTTTAGATACAGCTAAAGCAGTTGGAGCATTCATCACTGAGGCAGCAATTAAATGAGCTGCTGGAACCTGTTAAGATATTACGCATAATTTTTAAAGTGTGTTACTGAAACCTGTTCAATATCTATTAGTGTATTTATATTTTTTTTAAAATTGCTTTATAATATTAACTTACTATTTTTTGGAATGGTCAAGTTCTCATTTTCACATAAAAGGAAGGAAAGCCATTAAAATGTTCAAAGTTAAACCCAGGGACTAAATATCAATAATATGGTAATACATGTAGTTAATATTGTCCTATAGTTTTTTCTGTTTTCATCCACAATATTAAATGGCAAAAATCAATTGTTGAGAGTGTTAAAACTGTAGCCTTACCCCTTTTAGAATATAGGCAGCTAGGACAGCACCAGCAATAGTCCCAAAGCCTCCAACCATGACAGCATGAAGTTCAGACATGGTCATGATGGCCAGAAATGGGCGTATCATGATTGGTGCCTCGGTCTGAAACAAAGTTAATAAAATGTTCAATTTTGGTTTCTTGTTCATTTTCAAGTCATTTTAAGCCTGACAGTTATGGTTGTAATAACTTGACCATCATCATTCAAGGAACTTCAGCCTTAGTTTTATTTTACCATTGCTTTGGCAGGTCTATCTTTTGTAATGGTATATAATTTTAACTCCCCTATATCTAAGAGTTTTAGGCTCTTAACTGCAGCAACTATGGCTGGGTCATTTAAAAATTGTGGGAAAATATTTATTTTTTTAAAAATTGGTACCACATGTATAAAAACTTTGCATTTTCCTTCTTTATGTAAGGGTCCACTTGAATATACTTAACTAATGTTCTTATAATAGTGAATTTCTCATGCAAAGCCTCTGCTTCCTAGAAGCTTTTGTAATGTTCCTTATATTAGCGAAAGTTTGCTAATTAATTGTTTATCTCAACAATTTCATTTTTGACTATTTGTCTATAATTTTTTTTTAACTTCCACACGATATTAGCATGTAATTAATGTTAACAAAATACAATAAACCATCAAGTTAAATAAACTTGAAATCGGCCTCTGCTGCTTTACTTTTATCCAAATTTCATTTTCTATGTTGCACTAATATTTGTTTACAACCATTCAGCAAATCATTATAATCCTAGCCTTTGAGACACTCCAAATATGCATATAAACTGAAAATTGTTATTAAAAAAATTTCTTGAGAAATAAAAACATCAGAAATAAATGGTTCATATATAAGCCGCATCACAGCTTGTGACAGTAAAAATAATCCCAAAGATGAGTAAACTAAAATCAATTTACCTGTCCCACAAAAATGTTTCCAGCGGCACACAGAGATTCAGCAGCTGTGGTACCCAGTGTGATCCTCATCACAAATGCAATTTTCCCAATGATGGCTTGCATGACCCCCAAATAATACAACATGGTGATGACAGTGCTAAAGAAAATGATCACTGGCAGTACCTGTAAGGGAAAACAAATAGTCATTTCAGTGAAAGAATTTATTATTATTTTACACTGTTAAAAAGAAATAAGATGACAACCAAGTATATATATTTATAATCTCCCCTTTAAAACTAAGGTGGATGAAAGTAATAAATTATTTGTATTTAAGTTGTAAAATGTAATCATTCATAGATAATGAGGCTAAAAATATCTTACATAAAAATATATAAGGAGCTAAATTTGTTTTCCTGACATAAAAGTCATTAAATCTTGTATGTATGAACTTACCAAAAAGGCAAAGAAATGATCCTCAAGTTTACCAAACACAAATTGGGCACCAAATTTACTGAAACCAAGGAAGTTGGTAAAAAGTGCTCCTAATTCTTGAAACAGATCCTGGCCTTTATCCCACTTTAGAATAAGTGCAGCAAAGTAAAACTGCAGTACAAAGCCGCCTATGACAGGTCTCCATGAAATCTAAAAACAATTACGATTTTTTAATTATTAATTTATATTCTTCTTCAATTCCAAAATCACATTTTTTTAAAGCCATTATAACGATAAAATTTGCTTACTCGTTTAGGAGAATGAGAGCTTATTGTAAGGACAATCAAGAAAAAAATCCACCCTGTGAGGGACACAAGGTTATAAGGTCTCTGAACTGCCGATAACAAAATTATGGCTAGAATCCCACACAATGGTACTATCAATAGAAACCTGGAAAATAAAAGATAATTTTTTGATCTGCATCATTACTAAAACAAGTAGAATATAAATAATAATGTATGTCCGAAATGTTATTATGAAATTATCACCGCTCATTTGTTACTTCTCATTTTTTTTAAAAGGAATTTCTGACTTTACACAATCTAATTGTATTAGTGCAAAACATTTAGACCATATGATTAATACTATATAAAGGTTAACAGTTTAAGTAAATCTTCACAGTGTACACATTTAAAAAATATAAATTTTTTAGCTGAAGGTACTCAAAATAATTTATGAAAGGATTCTTAATAATTCTTATTTTACGAAACATTTGTACATACCATTTAAGCTTTGGTTTGTAACTATAAATGATTTTCCTGATTGGAATGATGACTGAATCCATAATTTTCTTTTTAAATGCTCTTTTAATAAAATAGATGATGACTAAGATCAGTGCTGCAACAGTCAGGTAAACAAGGGGAAGGACACTCTGACCACTTTTATAATAGCCCATTTTAAATAATGCCAAAGCTACAGAGAAGTAGCTGAAGTACAAAAACACAGAAACAACAAGTATCGCCTGAAAATTTTAAAAAAAAACTTGTTAAAAGGACTAAATTGTTTGAAATTGGGATGGAAAATTCAATTGAACCTTTTATATAAAATAAAAATAGAATCTGTAAACTGTTCAAATAATAGTTATAGAAATTACTTCACATTTTTCATAGTAATTTCTGTCCTTTACTGTCAGCTTTTCCACCAAAGTCTTGACAAAGATTCAATAAAAAGTTAAAAGATGTTGAAATAAGGTAAGAAAATTACTTTCAAATAAATGTTTTGGAGAATTATTTTGCAATCTACACAAGCAAAAAGTAGAATTTTATAGCATGTAACTTTGGAGTTGTTTTAAGGTTTATTTTGGTGTTAAGAGCGTATTAAATCTTACCCATTTTAATTTTGAACCATATCCATCAATGACAATGCTAACAAACGAGCTGGAGGATTCCTCAGATTTTTCTTCCTCTAACTTATCAGGGTTTGCTGAAAAATAATATGTATTTAAAATAGTTAATTGAACTTAATCATTTGAACATTTTTAATCATTAAGAATTCTTAATTTGAACATCTTTTTGCATTTTAAAAAAAAACATAAGCTAAATCAAATTACAAGTAGTTTGTTTTCAAAACTTAAATATAAAAATCTCCTTAATCATGAGATAATTATATTAATAAAATTATAAAATGTATATAATTCTAACTAACTCCTTAAGTCCTTAGAATAAATCTCCTATCAACAACATAACATTTTTCAGTTTTAAAGAATTTAAATGTCAATCTATATATATATAATTAACCCGAACAAGAGTAGTGTTCAAATCAATGGTCACGGGTTCAAATCCATGTGATGGCAAGATTTTGTTCCCAGAAACTTAAGATATCCCTGAGTCCACCCAGCTCCAAATGGGTACCTAACACTTGATAGGGAAATAAAGGCAACTGGGTAATGTGTGGAACCCTCATAGCCAAGGCCTGTAAATGCTGCATCACTTGCCAACAGACCGACATGGTCTGTCGACGCAATAATCTTCTGTATAGAAGGAGCTTCTGTATAAATAAGATAAATAATGTAGCCAGGTTCCTTAGACCCTCGCTCAGGTTGACCAATCCAAGTTATGGTTGGCATAGGAAGGTGGTGTTGCTTGAGACCAACAATGCTTCTTGAGTTTACACATGATGACTTTCTATTGACCTCAGTATGTCCACAAAAATTTCACAGTCACCTTATCACATTCATGTGACGTCACCTTGCCACTATCTTGATAAACATGTGAAACCAAATTTCAAAACACACTACAATGAACAAATGGATTCTGCAAAAGCATTTCAATCCACCATTTATTCTAAACCATTCAGACTTTTCTGATTTCTTCTTGCTGTAGTTTGTGTACATGCCTTACCCCCTTATTATGCACTATCTATGAGCAAGCCTGGTGGTCATATCTAGTTATTTTAAATTAACCTATTTCTCACCATCTTCAGTTGCTTCAATATCAATTACTGGTTCTTTATTACTGTTCCCATTAAGGTATTCCATCTCTTCAACTTCACCAGTGATGGTAGTTGATTCAAATGACTCAGACTTTATTGTCATCTTGATAATCAGTTTTATCCACAGCTTTGGAGCAACGAATTTGGCTTATAGTTCAGTCTGTTCACTGTGGTCATGTATTGAAAAGAAAATTATTTCATATAACATATTCAATGCAAATTAATATATTATTTATAATAATAACATCGTTTTGAAACAAATATTAGAAAAAAGGCAACAACTTTTATCATTATAACTGCTTATGTTAATCCAGATGTTATGTGACATAAACAAATATCTATCTGCAGTGATATGGTTCACAACAGTAGAAGGCAGTTGATGATGTATAAAACAGTTACAACTTAATTTTATAGTTTCATCAAGTCACTAGCTTACAAAAAAAGTATGGTTTATGTCAACGTTTTATTTTATTACATTATTTCTATAAATATTTATAACTGGAAATAGTTACTAACATAAAGAATAAAGAAGCAAGTCAAATGAGCCTTTAGCATAATAAAAATCAATATAAACCATCACCTAGACTAGACTGTTGATAATAACTTACTATGTCTATATACGTATAATTTTTAAAATGGTTTTCTTTTTTAAAGGAACTTTCGTAATTTTGCAAAACTCCTTTAAGTAGAATTTTAATTTATTATTTTTTAAAAAAAAGAGACTATTGTCAAGATTTATGATCCCCAAACAATGGTATGCAACTACTTCAGCAAAAACATGAACGAGAAATCAACATACAAGAAACATTTATGATGAAATAGTATAACACTAAAAAAGAAAGCCAAGCAGTAGCAGTCCTTTGTCCCAGAGAGTATCTGAATAGGCTACGTCACATTTCATGGAAAGTTGAAAAGTGGTTCTAAGTGATGTGTACTCACGGGTAATGAAGCCATTATAATACAGGGCGATAACTTAATAACCCGCCAAATTAAAGCCTACGCCTTCTAAAATATATTCATTACATTTTTAGAAAAACTTCTTTTAGACATCATATAGATCTACGTCACATATCAAAATTTCTCAATCTGTAAGCCTACATTCAAGTACATGTAAATGAAGAAACACAACACACACAAAAATATTTATTTTTTTAAAATTAATTTTAAAAACTCCCTTACAGAAAAATAAATATCAAATTAAATGCACAAATAAATTCAATCATACAGCACTTTTCTGGACAATATCATTCAAACAGAAACGGCGTGTCGTTATGCAAATTGGTCATAACTAATAAGTTTTAAAATGATAAACAATTATAGTTTTCTAGAACCACTGAAAATTGTTTGTTTTTTTCCTGTCTAACAAAACCAAAGATTCGTCCACGTGGGTGTATAGCAGACAACAGGTGCTAGTCCGCTAAAGCAATGTGTTTCGTTTAATTAAGTTATTTTATGAGCCCATATACTATCTTATATGAATATTTATGCTAATTTATATCTATTGTATTGATCAATAATTCTGTACAATTATTTATAGTAATTATAATTACCATTGCGCGCCTCAAAGTTGAGTGTGAAGAATTATTTATTATCCTCAATAACATGATGGAAACATGGAACGATGAAATGTAATTTTAGTTTTATTATTGAAACATTGCGAATCTCATATCAGGGAAACTACAAAAAGAAGCCCAGGGATTGGCGCTGACGCATGAACCATTGCACGTAACACGTCTACAGTATGTAGAAATAATAAACCCATTGTATTGCCGTTGTTTCATTGAAATCATGTCTAATGAAGCACACGAATGAGCACTCTCAGATTATGTGATATATTCAAATAATTGAATACTAATTTGTCACAAAACAAAGACTTGGTTTCTACTACTCTTCACTAATTCATTAGCACTACTGAAAATCTTATGACAAGTTATGAGTTAGGATTGAGTAAAAATAAATTTATAAAGTGATTGGGACCTGAATATACCAACTATAAAGGGGCCGTCCATAAAGTACGTCACGGTCCGGGGGGGGGGGGGTTGTCCGGTCATGTGTGACGTCACGGTGTTTTACATTAAATTTTATTTATTTTGATAATAAAAAATATATTTTTGTTCGAAAGTGTGACGTACTTTGGGGTGGGGGTCCCGAGATTTGTGACAGGGGGGAGGGGGTAAAAATGTTGTCAAAAACAGCGTTACGTACTTTATGGACAGCCCCAAAGATATTAAATATGTTTTTTTTTTAAATTTAAGTCTTTATGTTTTTATGGTGTTAATTTTTAAATATGGGATATCATTTTTTTTATGGACCAAGTTTGGTCGAGATGCATCCATTGTTCAAAGTAATTTATATAGCTTTAATGAGGGGCAAAATGGACAATATTGGCTCTAATGGGGGGAAATTTTTTTAAACAAATGTCAGACACCTCAGCAGGAGTGTAATCAACAACTTCCCAATGTTTCATGGTGATTTTATGAATGGTGTAGTAATGCATAGTAAAAGACAAAACGAAATATGATCAACCAAAATGTAATCCATCGTGTCTAATATTTATGATTTATTGTTAGACAGTCTTCCCCAGCCCCAACGATTAAAATGTGCATTCTCATTCATTTTAAGGTCACTTTAAAATTTGAATTACACTCTACGTCACAATTGAAAGTTTGGGTAAAAAATAAGTAAGCGTGGGACGTGGTGGTCGAGAGGTAGCGCTCTCGACTGTCATACCGATGGTCACGAGTTCGAATCCACACGAAGGTGACGATTTGTTCTCGGGGCCTGAGGAGTCCCCGAGTCACCCAGCTCCGAATGGGTACCTAACTAGACAATAGTTAGGCGGCTGGGGTAATGCGTGGAACCCCTATAGCCGTGGCCTGTGACCGCTGCATCACTTGCCAACAGATCATCTCTCATGGTCGGTGGACGCAATTATCTTCTGCATAGAAGGAGCGTCTGTATATCTAAGATAAGATTTATTCCAAATTTATTGAGTTTTTTATTATAACATAATACAAAACTAATATCAATTAAAGTTTATAAATGTTTAGTCAGTCCAGTCGGACTCAGAAGTAGGGCTACGAAATACTAAGCTACTACTACTACTATTAATAGAGAAGATAGGCCTAATCTGATCTATAATTTTTAATATTAATAGTTAACATATTAGAAAAAAAAATCCGTTAACCGATGTGTTAAAAATAGCTGAAATAAAATTGAAGTAATAGTAATAATAATTATTCTGACTCTTGACTTCAAATCAATATTAATAACTATTAGTATTAGTATTAGCTACCAAAAGAAGCATGTAGCATAAAACTTAAACACTGAATGTGATTTTTATTAACGTAATAATTAATGAATAATTAAATAGTAATACAGTATTTATTATGCCTAGCCTATACTTATGGCATGGTATTATTAGTTTAATATAATATAAACTATAAACAAATGAGATTTTTCTAGTCTGTAGCATAAAACGCTTTTTTAAATTTTCACAATTGTTTCACATAAATAAATAAATTAATAAGCTTAGCCTTAGTAAATGTTACCCCAATTATCTCTTTGTACAATATAAATTATAAATGATACGAACTGTCTTATCTTTGATGTTACGGTCTCAAGTGTGTTGCGAGATATTTCTTTTTCTTTACTTGGGTTACACTTAGGTATATACATGTTCCCGTAGTAGCATTGCCTTCGATGTTATCCACAAAAATGACCCCCACCCCCCACCCCAATTTTCCGTGTTCATAAAGAAAAAAGACCCCGCCCTCCACTTCTTATCCAACCAAGCCACAGAGACGTTATGTGTTATAACATGCTCCAACTTCAATAATCTTCAGTCTTCAGTATGGAAGGAGCGTCTGTAATTTTTAGGATTACCAAAGCCGGCTTCCTGTTTTCAAGCATGTGTTTCTAAGAATTGCTATCTTGGTTTCACTTTACTAAGTTATTACTTACAGTTTAGGATGTGGCTAGCGCTACGACAATTTTGTCGTAGCGGCAGACGACCCGGTCGGATGTTGCTAGCGTTACGACATGTCGTAGCGCTAGTCAGGAAACTAGTGCTACGACAT
>MUZC01004479.1:47679-61925 GCA_002072015.1 Radix auricularia | reverse complement strand
TGACGTAATTTTAAAGGGGGTGGGGTCTCTGGAAGTTTGAGAAAGGAGAGGGGGGAAGTAAAAATCGCAAAAACTGTGTTGACGATTTTATTGGTCAGCCCCTGAAGGACATGAACACACACATACAAACTTTCATTGTTATAGATATTATTAGAAAGATTATCCATTTTTAACGATTAATCGACCTATCACTTACAAATTATGGGAAGTCAAAAAGACAAAAATTATAATTAAAAATAGCGGCCGCTAAATAATAAGTTTTCTTACGATTATACGAACATCTTGGTTTTAAATCACTGACTGAAAGTGAAAGGGAATGTTCAAAATGTTGATAAAGTTTGCCTTCGCCTACTATTTAAACCTAATCAAAAGTGTTTTTGTTTTAAGCTAATGGCATTAGTGGAGTAGGACTCACAGAAAATAACGTCAGCTCTTCTGATGAATAAGTGCGTTACAAAAAGGAGATGAAAATTCCTGAATCCATTAATCTTCTACAATGGTGGAAACCTAATGAACATCGATATCCTTGCAGAGATTTTTTTTTTTTTTTTGTGTGCACATCAGTTACCTCAGTTGTATGTGTTCTATTGTTCAGCTCGGCTGGCAATATTGTCATTTGGACCCAGTCATCATTTACTTGAACAAAATAGTGTCGGATAGTCGACACACTTGTTCTTTTTGTGTAGTTGGTTAAAGATGACATACATTATTTCAATACAAAGGAGACATTCCAGTGTTATTTAAATTTTAAAAAAGGACGTTTAATAAGTGTTACTTATGACACCATACATTTTAATTTTTCGCTTTCATCGTTAATTTTTCAAAAGTCAACAGTTAAATTTAAATTAATCGTTATATATATATAATATATATATGCGTATTAGGGCTCTACTTGCCCAGCCGATTAGGTCGATTCATCGAGTCAAATCTAGCCGGATTTGTAATAATGGCCGGATTCCGGACTTCCCTGAGCCGAAATACGGTTTATCATATTATTATTATACTTCTTCGGGGTAGTTATTTCATGCTCGTCAAAACGACCGAGTATACAGCTGTATACTCTTCGGATTAGCCTTTACTCAGTACTTGTAGAATTAAAGTAATCGATAAATAAAATGGCGGACTTGGATACAGCGTCACTAACGTAAGCGTAAGTTTAAGATTATGAGTTAACGAGCGACTTTTGTACAATGTAAATTAAAAAAAAACATAACGAAAGTGTATTTCAAAAAAGTTGTGCCAGTTTAAAATTCATTGATTAAGGGAGCACTTTAAAGTTAATAATCTTGTGAATATTTTTTTCAAAATTCTAATTTAATTCAGTTAGTGTTAGTATTTTATAATTTATAATTATAATTTATTGAATTTAGTGGTTGATTTTTAATTTTAATTTTAAAAAAAATATTATTATTATGTTATTCTACTACTACTACTATTCTATAAAAATATGATAATATCATTATCATTGATTATGATTAACCCCAAACTTAGATTTTCAAATTATCATTTCCTAATGGCTAATGACCTAATGTCACTAATGCTAATGACTTAAATTTTATGCTAATACTAATAAGGGGAAGTAACCAGATAGTACATGAAAGTATGTTATTTATATGTTATCTATTGATAAAAATAGACAAGTGATACATATTGTCTAATAACCATAAATATTGTTAATTGTCTCACAGCATTGCCAAATAGCTGCCGAAAATATTCTGCTTTTGACTGTTGCGCCAATG
The DNA here is from genome assembly GCA_002072015.1 of Radix auricularia. Classification (NCBI taxonomy): domain Eukaryota; kingdom Metazoa; phylum Mollusca; class Gastropoda; family Lymnaeidae; genus Radix; species Radix auricularia. The sequence continues at coordinate 60,186 of MUZC01004479.1, read as the reverse complement.
AAAGGCCGACAACTGACCGACAAGGACAAGTAGCTTGCAAACAGATCTCGACTTTAAACCACTCTGATACCGGAGTTTATGTTTGGCTTGCATCCATAGTCCTTTACTTTGATAGTTTGAGTTCAATTCCTGCTAATTGCGCTGCAGGTAAAACATTGGGAGTAATATTTATCGGAGCAGCTTGTCTACTTGCCATAATTTGTTTTTATTTATGAAATTACGCTGAATTATGTACTGATTAACTAAATAGTAATCGATAACTCACAAAAAATAATTTGGGACCGGGATTTGGAGGATTGCCATCATAGTCATAGCCATTGGCTATAGTCTATAGTTAAAGACTCAGTTAATGGATAGTGTTGATTGGTTGGAAATACTTCCATAAAGCCATAATAATATCTCCAATGCACTCTGCTAGTTTAAAGTTGATTGGTTGGAAAAACTTCCATTCATAATGCCGTAATTCCATCTCCAATGCACTCTGCTAGTTTAACTCTTTAAGTCGCAGAAGGGTTTGCAATAAACTTCCGCCTCAGTCCCTTAAGGATTTCCCGTATTATGATCAACCGGTTTTGAAATTTAAAAATTTGCGTAAAATCCATTTATAATATTATTGTCATACTGACTTCATTTTTTTTGCTAAGAATGGTTATTTTACGCATCCAAAAGACCGTACTGAGTTTAAAACAATATTTACCTGTAGTTTAGTACTATTATGTTAGTAATAAAGTATAGCGAAAACGTATCTTCGAAAAAAAAAAGTTAAAACTACCAAAAAACATCGCGAATCGAGCGATAACACAAGCGCGGGAAATGGCCGCCATTGCCGGAAGTCAAATACATCATTTTTCAAGCATTGAAGAGTTTTTACTTTCCGAGATCTCATTTCTAACGAGAGTGGTATCTAGGGACGCATTACGATGCTTTATAGATAGTGGGAAGAGACGCATTATGACGCTTTGCAAATTTAAGAGTTAAAGTTGATTGGTTTGAAATACTTCCATTCATAATGCCATAATTCCATCTCCAATGCACTCTGCCAGTTTAAAGTTGATTAGTTGGAAATACTTCCATAATGCCATAATTCCATCTCCAGTGCACTCTGCTAGTTTAAAGAAGCAACTTTTTAGTCATAGGTCATATTTTCATATTGATTCCAATACATTTTCATCATGGGCTCAATGAGGATGTCAATCATGTTTGATTGTTTGGCATGCTCACTCAGTTGATGAATCAACGTTTATTCACAATTTTCCAATAATTAAATTTAAGGCTTGGGCTTGGATCCTACATACAAAGGGCGGTTCATAAAGTATGTCATGCTCTTGCAGGGAGGGGGGGGGGAGGGGATGTAAGAAAGTGTGACAGTTTGTGACGGGGGGAGGTGGTTTATCCTGACATGTGTGACGTCACAGTGTTTTATATATATGTTTAATTATTTTTTAAAATAAAAAATAAGGGCTATTATTGATTAATTTAAATTTAATTGTTAACTTTCAAAAATTACCAAATAAATAATCGTTAATTTTGATTAAAGTTAAAATAAGATGTATGACATCATAAAATGAAAAATTTCAAGGGCAGTAACAAAAACAGGCAATGGACATTTTTTTGTTTTATTGAATTATTTCCCTTTTCTTAAAAAAACATTGTGAATAATAACAATATTCTGAACCCTCAAATTTTTGTTTTTTAAAAGCAATATAAAAAATGAAATCTGAGTGATGCATACTATGGAAAAAACTGCATATTAAAAATGTAAATTATTGCCAAGTCTCATTTCTCAAGTGTTATTTCAAGGCATGTTACTTAATGGTCCAATGAGTTGTAAAAAAATTATATTTGAAAACTTATTACAACTTTTTTTTAATTTAAAAAAGAACCAGGATTTGTAATTAAGATATTATAAGCTTTAGTTTAACTTAATGTTTAACTATAAAATTTATTTAATTTTTTATAAAAATTAGTATAAATTTTTAAAATGCCCATAACTGAAGTATTTAATTTTTTAAATTATAATATTTTTAGGAGACATTTTTAAATTTAAGTAGTTCAATATAATGTCAATGAACTTAAATTTTGTTATTGTTAATTTAATAAAAACAATGTTTTAATTTTTTAATATCATTTTCCTAATAAAAACAGCTTATTTTAAAGTTAACACTTCAAAAGTTTCTTTTTTAATTGGAGAAGTTTTACGTAAAAAAACCAAACTATTATTAATTATCAATAATTAATTATTTATTAATAAATCCAAATACATGTTTAAAACATTTTATTTAACTGTAATCGCTTTTTAATCTATAAAAATAATTTTAATTGATAAAAAAATTACCAATTAATCGAGAAATTAATAGTTAATTTCCGCAGCCCTATAAAAAAAATTTTTGTATGCAAGTGTGACATACTTAAAGAAGGGGGGGGGGAGGTCCAAGATTTTTGACAGGAGGGAAGGGATTTAAGTTTAAAATGTTCAAAAATAGAGTGACATACTTCCTAATTGTAGTTCTACAGTACCAATATGTGAAAAGGAAGGAAGATTCTGAAGTTATGTCAGCCCCAGTGGCGTAGCTAGGGGGGGGCGGAGGGGGCGGTCCGCCCCGGGCGGCACTCATTCAAAGGGCGGCATTTGTGGGCATTTGAAAAATAAACCAAGACATTTCCGAAAACCGCCCCTTGTCTTTTGAAGGGGGAAAACCATATTGAAACAAAAGGAATCTCAATTTTGAGTTAAAATTAACGGATTCGTGCAAAATTTGTTTGATTGCATAGTGGTTGTTATAACTAACGCAAAACAGTTTGAAAATTTAAAATCGCTCAAAAAAGGTAACTATTTGTTTGCAAAATTAAGTAGTATACGTCACAGATGGCGCTTTTATATCAAAACTGCACACACAAAAAAAAACACATCACCGCTGGTCCGAATATATTTAGTATTAATATCACCATGACAGTTTTAGCGGGGAATTTAGACATTCGCAGAATGATGCGCTAACAAGTACCTACATGACATAGTGGTTCAAATAGTGTGTGTTAAAATTGCAAATAGTAAATTATATTACTGTTTCAGGTTTTATAAAATTATTGTAAGGTAACTTATTAAAAATTAAATTTACTTTGTTTTTATTGCATTAAAGTAACACATATAGCTTTTGTTTTTCATTAATATATGGTTATTCATTAAAAATGAATGATTATTCATTTCTCCGTTAATAAACACCACAATAACATACATAATTCAGAAAAATACATGTTTAAACATTTCAAGCGTCTTGGAAAATTGACATCTGAATTGACCAGTAAAACGAGATCGGATTCTGGAATTTTAATCAGTTCATGGCAATCTTTCACTTTTCTATGGTATCTCAATGGGAGCCCGTCTTTTTTAAATTAATGCAAACTATGCAAACCCATTTGATGAAACAAAGATATGTGCTAATACAGAACGTTGTTACGGAGAGTTGGAAATATCGACTAGATACCACGTTAAACTGAGAAAAATATGAGTGGGGGGAATTCAGAAGACGTGGTTCCATCTTTAGAGCAAGAAGTACAGCGAAAAATGTTTTTATCCATAGTTGTAATTATAAAAGAAAATAAAAGAACGAGGTGATGAGTTGCATGTCCTTGCAAGAAAATATTCGTATATAATACTATACCATCCAGGATTCTAAATGAAGAATTTGAACATCAATTAAAATTCTTTATTTACATTGATAAAGAAATACTCGAGATTGAAAGAGAAAGGATCCAGGTTTTTATGGCCGTACACGAGGCTGGTCTTAGCTATAGCGGGCCTCTATGTAGCTTAGTATGTGAAACTGATTGCTTGGGCCCCAATTTGGGAAGCGATAAGGTATTAACAAGGGTAATAAATGGAAATTAAGATAGGTTGGGCTTATGAAGCGCAGGGCCCACTGCGACCACATAGTTTGCTGGAGCCTAAGACCAGCCCTGGCTGTACCTACACTACAAGAAGATTCATTATGTTTTAAAAAAGGGTAAATACCCCCTTGATCTATTAAAATATATTTAAAAGTAACTATTGGAAAATTCTTTATTCAACATTACAATTTTGATAAGAATTTTTTCAACAACTGCTATCAGTGTATCTGTGTATCTAGATGTGAAAGGAGCTTATCCAAACTGAATTTGATTACAAACTGGCCGTTCTGTGTCACAACTTCTTTTCTGACTCATGCCCTTCATATCTTACTGAACTTTTGTCAGTCTACTCACCAAGTCGGCAACTATATGCTCTTCTGCAGATACACGCATTCTCTGTGTTCCTAAGACAAGAACTAAAACATTTGGCGAAAGGTCATTCTCTTTTTGTGCAGCTAAACAATGGAATTCTCTTCCATTACACATCCGTAGTATTTCAACTGCTAAGTCATTCAAGACTGCACTTAAGAAATATCTTTTTAAAATTTATTTTCAAAATTAATTGAACAACATTTCTTTAAATTATTAACGTAGCTGATATATAACGTGTTGTCATTTATGTAGTTAGTATGATATGAATGTTTCTTTTATTAATATATGTATTGTTATTTCCATGTAAAGCGCTGTGAGCCTGGCTCTTTGCTAGGATACAGCGCTATATAAATTACCATTTTATTATTATTATTTGAACAAAAATGTTTTTGCTCTACAATAAGGGATTTAAGGCTACAAAATCTTTCAATAATGTCTATAGAACATTATATTACAAACAATATAAATTTTGATAACCTAATAAACGAATTTTCGACTATGAAAGTTAGGTGAGTAACTAAATTTATAAATAATCAAAAAAATATGTTTACATGCTGATGTATACAAATTCTTTTTTTATTTAAAGAAAAATTCATACATTTATAAATAAAAAATAAAAGCATATTAATTTTTAATGTTTTTGGGTGTAAATTTGGAATATCATTTGTCTCATTTGGGGTAGGGGGGGGCCTGTGACCCTATAACTTTCTTGTGCGGCCTTCAAAACAACTTTCTTGTATTTTTATAATGTGTATTAATAGGTTTATCATCTTATGCGGCCCCTTTTATTACTGCTTACATAGATAGAGCATGCAATGGTAAAACTGTTCCCCACCTTTTACAATGTACTTGGCTTCAATTACAATTATTTATTCATGCTAATTAATTTATAAAAACGATCATATGATGAAGTTAATTAAGAGGCCTCCATAAATGACGTCACGTGATTTTTGCTGATTTTTCACCCCTTGCCCCCTCGTCACACGGCATAAAGAAACGTAAAAATAGACCCATTCCTCTATGTGTCGTCATTGATTAAAGTTTGGGTAATCATATATTTCAGTGTAGCTTTTATTTAAGGTTTCGCGTTTTGAATGGCATCAAATGTGTGACTCCCCCCCCCACCCCGTTGCGTGACGTCATTTATGGATGGCCACTAAAAGGGCGGCATATTGGAGACCGCCCCGGGCGGCAAAAGCTCTAGCTACGCCACTGGTCAGCCCCATAACTAGGAAAAAATATTTTCCAGTGTTGTCTCTAAAATGAACTTCTTCCTTGAAAAGGAATCAGCACCACAAAACAATTTGACACGACACATGCTTATAAAAAAATAAAAAAATTAATTTGTTTTATATCAATGATTCAAATGATTATTGTTTTTTTTTAATTTTTTTTTTACATTAAGTAACACATGATTAATTATACTTTGGGATACATATTTAAAATAAAAAGTTTAATAATATTTTGTGATGTAAAAAATAGATATAATGGGAAATCAAAATAATTGAAAATGTTCTATAATTCTGATTCAGGTTTTTTGGATGCTTTTAGGAATTATAAACTAAGTTTATAAACTGAGTGTCGCTGTGATAACAACATATTCAGTCATGCCTGTGTATTTACGTAAAAATGTGTCTTACACACCCTCATCTCTCTACGATGTTGAGCTTGAAGATGATAATGATTATCTACTGGATCCTGACCAGATGCGAGATATTTTGCCTCAACCATATCGCATGATTAACAAAATAATCTTGCAAATTTTAGACAAAGTATGGGAGACTGTCGAAGTTCAAGATGAATCTCATCTGGTTAAAGCTCTGACAGTCCCACCTCCAAAATTTGATAAAGCTGTCAAGCTTCCGGTAAGATTTCAAAGATATTCATTTTTATGATTAGTCTAAATGCTACTTGTGAAACAAATAGCAATTAAAAGCGAAGGAAGTTAACTACTGAAAATGAAACCTTTTAAAAGCTAATTAAAACTTATAGTTATGAGGGCAAACCTAAGCTGTATCACTTCACTGTTTAGAAATCAGCAGTTTATTAACTTGAGGATTTTTGTAAACAGGACTTCACAAAAGCAACAGCTTTGTCAGCAAGTGATGATGGCAACTTTATATTTCTGGGCCTGCCTAACTGTCTGATGGTTTTAGATGCCCTTACTTATGACATAATTTATACATGGGCGGAGCAACATGCAGAGATTATTTACATCAAATCTTATGTTATTAATACAAATTGTATTATGCTAGCCACTATTGATGACTTGGGTAAGTATGTCATTAATAATATTTTTCTTCTGTAAAAGTTTGAAAAAAAAAGTTGTAATTTTATGAAAACAATTTAAATGTTATAAAATTTACTTCAAGACATAAAAATGTATAACTTTATAAACCCCCTATTTTATTTTTGTGTGGTCTTTATTTTAAGATAGAATTTTATTTTTATTATTAACTAATTTTTATACATGTTTTCAGGACCTTGCAGAGTGTTTATACTAGCATTTAATACTTTATTTCTACTCAAGCCTATCCATGAAAATGCCCCAGTAAGAAATTAGAGTACTTAATTAACTATCAATAAAGCTAAGCTACCATCAGTTGGGTAAAACAAGTTCAGATTATGTTACAGTATTTCAACAACTACTAATTAAGTTTTAGCTGGAACTAACAGATTTTATCAAAAGAACGATCTGATATATTTTCTTACAATAAAAATTTACAGCAAGCAGAAGTCAAAATTCTTTGTCTCAAGTGTGAAGCATCTCAGCATGGAGAGTATATTGGTGTAGTACTAGAGAGTAAGTTTTATTGGTGTAGTACTAGAGAGTAAGTATATTGGTTTAGTTCTAGAGAGTAAGTTTTATTGGTGTAGTACTAGAGAGTAAGTTTTATTGGTGTAGTACTAGAGAGTAAGTTTATTTGTCATCAAAAATTATGCATGGGAAATCTGTCCCTCTACCCCCACCCAAACTGTGCCATCCCCCCTCCACCATGGACCTTGGTCATGGCTGCAAGACAACTTTCTGACATCTTCTGTGGGGAGGAATATTTGGGTGGGTAAATGAAGTAGAAATGGGGATGCAGGGGAAAATAATCTATTCTATAGTGTCTCATTTTTCTTTTTTTAGAGGGGCAGCAATTTGGGATAACTGCAGGGATTTTATAGTTAAATGGCCTTGCCAAATGAGGCCATAATATGAGGCATCATACCATGAGTCTTTTTTTTGTTGTGTTTTTTAAAAATCCTTTATCCCTTGATTATAATCATTTTGGAAGGGAATAATAATGTTTTCTATATTAATTACTGATATAGTTTGAGTACCCTAAGCATACCCCATGGGTGTCATTTTAATTTTAAGAGTATTTGGAAAGCCATACCTTAGGCCTAGTGTATGGTTTTGTTCTCAGACATATTGGGCTCTAAATATCAATTGCCATTTTAGTCCCTTGTTGAATTTGTTAAAATGTAGCTTGAATATACAGAGTGTGGCTATTTCTGCTTCAAGCAAAGTTACTGCTAAGCCACATAGTGTATTACTGTTTCTTAAAAGAAGATTTAAAACTCTGACAAGGTCGAAACATAAAGAATAGATGTTTTGGGGGTTTTCATTCCCTACCTTGATAAGTCTAAATGCCTTCTTTGCCCATTTTCTAAGCATTAAGAATGGTTTTATTATTTTTTTAAATGAAGTTTTCATATTTTATGCAAATTTGCCATAAATATGAAAAGTCTAATAAATAAATCTCCATACACAACCACAAAATGAGACTTTCTGTGGAGCTATTGCCAATTTCTATTTATTATTAGTTTGATATAGTTAGATATTCATAACTAGACTGGGAAGATTTGACACTGCTGCCCCCTCCCCCCACCGCAACCACAAACAACGATGGGAAAAAGGAACTCTCTTTGTATTAATGTAGGGTTACATACACTGACATACTTCCTAACTCTTTTGATCTGTTCATAAAATAGTGTTCTAAATATTACAGATACTGGCAAGAATGACATTTGGCTTGAGATTTACAAATCTCCTTTGGAAAATTGGGAAAAAGAGTTGGATGCCATTACAACTGCATTGTTGCAAGTGGTAAGTTAGAATGTTTATGAAACGATTTTAAAAGTTATGAAAAGGTTTTAATCTCTAACTTAGTCAATGTTTAATTAACTTTATGTTGAAAAATAGATTAAAATTTAATCAGAAAATCGATGTCATGCATCAATGACTTTGATAATGTTCACACTTGTAGAAAATAGAATTCTGCTTTCAAGAATGATGAGTTTGCAAAAGATTTAAGTGTTTTGCTTCTCGTGCTTAACCATTAGCTAACATCATCAGCAATGTTCCCTCTTAGGTCCCTGTGCAAAGTATTCATGCAGCCACGCAGCTTAAAGGGAATGTTGATCTTCAAAATACTTTTTTTTTGTTTTAGTGTTTTTTTAAATAACAATGTGATTTAATTAAATCTTTATTCACACATTCACATAAATTAGACACCAGTGTCCCGGGCACTCTTATAATATTAAGACCATCTTTTGGAGGTTTAATGTAATAATCAGAACTAATATTTTATGGAAATATTTTAGTTTCTAATAATGGTCTTATTATCAAGGCAAGGAAAATATAAAATAAAATTTCAACAAAAAAAAAAAATGTTTGCAGGATACTCATCCTTGATTCTAATAATTCCTGGTTTACCTCCCTTTGAATATACATGTTTCATGTTGGTTACGTCAATTCCACTCATTGCCTACTGTTTTTAGTTGAGGACTGGGACAGCTAATACATATTCCAGCAGTTTCATATCAGTCCAACTAAATAGCATATTTGTTTTCATTTTGATGCATTTTAGTACAGCATATTCACCTCAGAAATATTATTGCTGTTTCATTTATGATTCATAATATGTATTATTGTCTTCTTCATTGCCATTTTAATTAGTCAAATAATAAAAAAAGAAGATGATTTTTCAATTTTCTACCAAGTTATTTTTTAAATTTATTCATTACAAATTTTTAAAATATATTTTAAACGTCATATTTATATTTGTAACTTTTTAAAAGCAAGGAAGGCAAGGTAAAGAATTAATTAACGGAGGCTATTTAGTCAAACTTTCTTATGCATAGTGGATACAGAAAGTAGAAAAAATGGGATGGAACCTAATATACGTTATATAAACATGTCACCTATTTTTAAAATTATAAATAAACAACTTTGAATTGATAAAGACTGTTAACATTTTTCTTTACTGGGTAACTCTGGAGATAAAATTCCTAGGACGCTGTTGGCATCATGATTAATATAGTGAACATGTGACCCCAAAAAATCTAGAAAAAACTTTAGAATAATCCTTCTTCTTTTTTAAAAACTATTTTATATATGTAAGTGGAAGTATAGTCTAGCAACACCATTATAAAATACATTTTTGTTCTTTCTTTGCAATCCTCTAGTCATTGCACTTACGAGGATTGTCTTTTGAAAGACAAACTTAAGTTTCTTAAAAATGATAACCAAAAATGATTATTTTGACTTTTAGTAAAATTTCAAGTGTAAAAAATTAATAATAATTTGATCTTATTCAGGATGAGCAACCTGGGGACGAAAGTTCAATGACAGAAGATATTGAGCATAAGTCTTTTCAAGAACATGGAAAGGTATTTCACATCATAAATGTCATTTGATAAAAAAAATTTCTTAAAATTAATAAAAATGAAATTGACTTGGGGTATGATGTGAAGTAAATAGAACTTTCAACTAATTGATGCCGTTAAACTTTACACCACCATAAAATATATTAGGAAGTTAAGAGTCATAAAAAATTGTTAATCCCTGTTTTAAAGCTTATAAAACAAGTTCAATAGAAATTATGAACAAAAGTGATTAGGGGCATGGAGGTTGAGGCAAAAGAAGTACTGAGCAAGATTAAGTTATATTTGCCATTTAAGAATGTTAAATTTCACAGTAATTTGATAGAGGTATTAATGTTTATTTTCATTATCACCCTCAGAAATCTCAATTCTTGACTCAAAGAATGACTCCCAATTTATCTCAGCCAGAATTGCTCATTAAAATCAGAGCACCTGTTTTACCTGGGCCAGGTAATGCGTCCATTTATATGAGATGTTACTTTCTATTATAATGATTCTACATGATTTTAACTCTATTCATGTAATTTTAAACTGGAGGTTTTCTTAAGATTTTTTAACAGAATAACATCAAAAGAATACCTATGTACATATATGAATGATGTTGTGTAAATAAATTGGGAGAATTTATGGTTTAAATTATTGATATTTTGTCAAAGAAAGCATATTTTTTACTTTTCTTGAAAAAGCTACACACAAAAAGTACACAAAAACTGCTGTGATAAACACTTTGAAAACTGATAAATTTTAGTACTAATTTGTTTTAGCACTAACCCATTAACGGCATTGTTATCTTTCCCCAGGTGCTCCTTTAGTTCCTCTTGCCCCAGTCTCAAACAAGTCAGATGTGGTGACAGATCAGCTTGGCATGGGTCTGAATCATGTTTTAGGGGCAACTCACTTGGAGAAAAGAAATGCAATGTTTACTCACAGACATGAAAAGTTAATAAAATACTTAGAGGAGGAAAAAGATGACAAGATTTTGTAAGTACAAATTTATAAAAATTATTCAAGTTATTTGTAAAACTTTACCCTCTTGTTTTGACTGGGCTGGCTTTTGTCATTACCGTAGTTACCACAGTAAACACTCTCATGTGTTCCCCTTTCATTAAATGAAAGATAAGAACCTGAAATACAAAAGAATGATAACAATATAAATCAGAATTTGTATAGGGATAATTATTTAATATTTTAAAATATTTATAATTTACTAAATATTATTATGTGGGAAGTTAATTAGACAATCGTTAAAAGATTTAACTGATACAGTTGAATGACTTCCTTACAATTGTCATAACTTTGATTCATTCACTGCCACAGGACTCCAAGCTTCCATTTTCTGACTGCCAGCAGACTTATACCTTCAAGCCTGGATCCAGCGGTGTCCAGTGACACCTTAGTGAGTGTAGCCGTGTGGTGGACAAATCATCCAAGTCTGGTACACTATTCTTTGCTAAAACCAGGAAAAGGTTAGCATTAGAAGCTAAAATTTTGCCATTTTGGATGAGTTTTGGCATATTTACAGAATAGTCACCTTTAAATAATAATTACTAGAAGGGAGCTGGGTTGGGAAAACAAAATTTCTTAAGTTTATATCTAAATAAAAGTATTTATCTATTTTAATAACCTCCTGTTGTAAAAAGCTTTTTATTTAATTTACTAACATTTTTAAAATTTTGTATAGCATTACATTTCAAATGAAATAAAATAACAATTTTTTTAAGAGCTTTACAGAAATGGGTTGGTTACAAAACTCCTGGTTTACATTACTCTAAAATAGTAAACATTTTTTTTAAAAACATATCAATGTGTCTGTTTAATTCAACTCACTGGATTGAAGTGCAGAACAACAAACATAATTTGTTAACGAAATTTTGACATATCCCATTCACACAATGGGTCTGTTTAATTCAACTCACTGGATTGAAGTTCAGAACAACAAACATAATTTGTTCACGAAATTTTGATATATCCCATTCACACATTTCAAAATGCTTTTGATTAAACAGGCAAAAGAAAAATTTATTTAGAAGACATTGTGACTTAAATAAACTTTTTATTAAAATCTAAAAAATGTTTAACACTTTGTTACTTGTATGAAATAAGATTTTTTCAAGCAATTTTGGAGTCAATAAATGACTTAAAATGAAGTATTCTTCTTTGTATATTCATTTATGTTTCCAAAATTTGTACAGAAGGGGAAGGAAAGCCTGAGTTGACTTGGCCATTTACCAGTTGCATCACATCTACAGCAGTTAGTGTTTGTTCAACATACATGGCCATTGGGCTTGATAAGGGAAATATTCTATTGTGGAACCGTCAGATGGGTAAGTGTACATCAGATGGGTAAGTAGTGTACATCAGATGGGTAAGTAGTGTACATCAGATGGGTAAGTAGTGTTCATCAGATGGGTAAGTGTACATCAGATGGGTAAGTGTACATCAGATGGGTAAGTGTACATCAGATGGGTAAGTGTACATCAGATGGGTAAGTAGTGTACACCAGATGGGTAAGTAGTGTACATCAGATGGGTAAGTAGTGTACATCAGATGGGTAAGTGTACATCAGATGGGTAAGTGTACATCAGATGGGTAAGT
>MUZC01004479.1:35562-47020 GCA_002072015.1 Radix auricularia | reverse complement strand
TATATATATATATATATATATATATATAATTATAAAATAAACAATAGCATTCTCATTCAATAAGCAGCAATACATATTTTAAATAAAGGAGAAGTTATATAGATAAATATTAACATAATTTTGCTTCTTTCTCCAAAGCTTTTTTTACACCATATTTATGTTAATTAAAATTTGTGCATGTTTTGTTACAGGACTCTCAAAAGCTGTACTGAGTGGCCCAGAATGCCCAGTGAAAAGTTTGAGATTCCTTGACCCAGATCTATTTCCAATGACCCAAACTTCTCAACTGTCCCACTCTTTTTTTACTGCAATGTTTTTGCTTGCTGAATTCGCTGATGGAACACAATGGCTTTTTGATACTTTACATGGTAGCGAACAGATCCCACGATGCATCTGTAAAGAGTAAGTCAAAATAAACTAATCAACAATATTTATTTTAGGTTATGACCGAAACTTATTAATCGGTGATATTTATTATGTGGAGCTATTTTGAGTTGCATTTGATTAATTAATAAATAAATTAATAAATATTAAAGATTCTAAATCTATTTATTTCACTCTCATTTCCCAGGCCAGAGAAAGATGACCAAATGCAGACAATCTTAGAAATATTTCCTCAAGTTCCAGAACTGGTAAATTTGTTTTTGTTATTCCTTTAATAAAAACAGTTTAAAAATTATAAACATACATGTATTTGCATCAATGCATCAGCTAATGTGCGGTGGGGTCAATTTTTTAAATTTCTCGCCAAAAACTAAAAAATGACCTCTGACATGGGTAAAAAATGAAGCCACACAATATGAAAAAGTTGCTACTGTGGCTACATCCCTCTGCTAAAGAAATCAAGTAATAGTAATTATTGACATTAAAGAGATATCAGTGTGAAAAAATTGGACGCTTTGTCAATATTCAAGCTGTAGTATGTAATCCTTTTATTTTACTCCTTCATGTTATAGGTGTTCAAGAGTACACCATAAAGTTATAAAATTCTTTAAGTACTTGAAAGTCCTCAAATGTTAGTTCTTGATTTCAATACTCAATAACATAACTACTTTGAATATAATTACTGTCTTAATTATACTTCTCACACCCCTATTTTAAAATAATAAAATTCACTTGTCTAATCTTCCTACTCCGCCCCATGAAGGTAAAATTACATTCTTATAATTGAAAATAATTTAAATTAAAATGTTTTTATTGAATTTTAGAATTTTAGAGAGATGTAGAAACTAAAAATGGAAAGTGACTCATTGCAAGAAGTAAATGCTTGACTTGTCACACCAACAACTAAATCTGATCTGCTGGAAGTAGGAGCTCTGATTTTCAGAAAACCAAATTTGAAAGCAACAAAATTTCCTAAGCAAATATTAACTACAAGGCTAATGATTTCTTTCTGCTTGTTTCAGATTTTGTTTGTGGAGAAAAGTGGAGGATTGTTTATCAAAGATGTGTGCAGTGGATTAGTTGTGTGCCAGATTGACTTTCCTCCCACCCACAAGCTGCAGACGCCATGGGATCCTATATTTACACTAGTCGGGGGTGGGCATGTGTTGCTGGTGAAAGGTGAGAATATCTCTATGTTTATTTAAACTAGTGGGGGGTGGTGGTGTGGGGGTGGACATGTGTTGCTGGTGAAAGGTGAGAATATCTCTATGTTTATTTACATAACAAAAAGAACATCTAGAAAAGATCAAGTACACAAGGAATTCACTGTTGCAACATTTCAAGTTTAGCTAAATACAAGAAACATTTACAGCACTTAAAGCCACTGCTGCCAAAGCTTAATACAAATTTCCTCTTCCAGTGAGTAGAAAAACTGTCTCGGATGAGCAGTGATTAATAGATTTTTTAGCAGAACATAGAATGATTAGAAGCCTGATTTCTTTCTTAATTTATAATGTGGTACTGTTTGTTCTTTAAACTTGTGTTGTAGGTTGGCTGACTGGAAAAAAAGTTTTGTTTTTTTATAATAACCACTTTTCCAACTAATATTTTATGGTGAACTAATTTACTTACTCTTACTCAGCTGAAGGAACTGAAGTCTCTGATGATGGTGACGTCTCCGATGTTTCTGGTGTGTTTGTCTATGACCTGCGTTCTTACCTAGCACTTGAGAGGTACTGGAGCCAAGAAAAGGAGAAGAATGAGGCTTCAAAAGTTACAACCTATGAGCAACTAGCAAATGATTTCCTGCTGAGAAGGTACATCCTTAGATTCTAACACTGATGATGGTGGATCTTATATTTTTGGATGGTGGTCCTAATGTTGTAGGATGGTGGCTCTGATGTTGTTGGATGGTGGCTCTGATGTTGTTGGATGGTGGCTCTGATGTTGTTAGGTGGTGGCTCTGATGTTGTTAGGTGGTGGCTCTGGTGTTGTTAGGTGGTGGCTCTGATTTTGTTAGGTGGTGGCTCTGGTGTTGTTAGGTGGTGGCTCTGATGTTGTTAGGTGGTGGCTCTGGTGTTGTTAGGTGGTGGCTCTGGTGTTGTTAGGTGGTGGCTCTGGTGTTGTTAGGTGGTGGCTCTGATTTTGTTGGATGACAGCTCTGGTGTTGTAAGGTGGTGGCTCTGATTTTGTTGGATGACAGCTCTGATGTTGTTAGGTGGTGGCTCTGATGTTGTTAGGTGGTGGCTCAGATGTTGTTGGATGGTGGCTCTGATGTTGTTAGGTGGTGGGTCTGATGTTGTTAGGTGCCGGCTCTCATGTTGTTAGGTGGTGGCTCTGATGTTGTTAGGTGGTGGCTCTGATGTTGTTAGGTGGTGGCTCAGATGTTGTTGGATGATGGCTCTGATGTTGTTAGGTGGTGGCTCAGATGTTGTTGGATGGTGGATCTGATGTTGTTAGGTGGTGGCTCTGGTGTTGTTAGGTGGTGGCTCAGATGTTGTTGGATGGTGGCTCTGATGTTGTTAGGTGGTGGCTCTGATGTTGTTAGGTGGTGGCTCAGATGTTGTTGGATGACAGCTCTGATGTTGTTAGGTGGTGGCTCTGATGTTGTTAGGTGGTGGCTCTGATGTTGTTAGGTGGTGGCTCAGATGTTGTTAGGTGGTGGCTCTGGTGTTGTTAGCTGGTGGCTCTGATGTTGTTAGGTGGTGGCTCTGATGTTGTTAGGTGGTGGCTCTGATGTTGTTAGGTGGTGGCTCTGATGTTGTTAGCTGGTGGCTCTGGTGTTGTTAGGTGGTGGCTCTGATGTTGTTGGATGGTGGTTCTGATGTTGTTAGGTGGTGGCTCTGGTGTTGTTAGGTGGTGGCTCTGATGTTGTTGGATGATGGCTCTGATGTTGTTGGATGGTGGCTCTGATGTTGTTGGATGGTGGCTCTGATGTTGTTAGGTGGTGGCTCTGATGTTGTTGGATGGTGGCTCTGATGTTGTTAGATGGTGGCTCTGATGTTGTTGGATGATGGCTCTGATGTTGTTGGATGATGGCTCTGATGTTGTTAGGTGGTGGCTCTGATGTTGTTGGATGATGGCTCTGATGTTGTTAGATGGTGGCTCTAATGTTTTGGATGGTGGTTCTGATGTTGTTGGATGGTGGCTCTGATGTTGTTAGGTGGTGGCTCTGATGTTGTTAGGTGGTGGCTCTGATGTTGTTGGATGATGGCTCTGATGTTGTTAGATGGTGGCTCTAATGTTGTTGGATGGTGGTTCTGATGTTGTTGGATGATGGCTCTGATGTTGTTAGATGGTGGCTCTAATGTTGTTGGATGGTGGTTCTGATGTTGTTGGATGGTGGCTCTGATGTTGTTAGGTGGTGGCTCTGATGTTGTTGAATGGTGGCTCTGATGTTGTTAGGTGGTGGCTCTGATGTTGTTAGGTGGTGGCTCTGATGTTGTTAGGTGGTGGCTCTGGTGTTGTTAGGTGGTGGCTCTAATGTTGTTAGGTGGTGGCTCTGGTGTTGTTAGGTGGTGGCTCTGATGTTGTTGGATGGTGGCTCTGACGTTGTTAGGTGGTGGCTCTGATGTTGTTAGGTGGTGGTTCTGATGTTGTTAGGTGGTGGCTCTGATGTTGTTGGATGGTGGCTCTGATGTTGTTAGGTTGTGGCTCTGATGTTGTTAGGTTGTGGCTCTGGTGTTGTTAGGTGGTGGCTCTGATGTTGTTAGATGGTGGCTCTGATGTTGTTAGGTGGTGGCTCTGATGTTGTTATGTGGTGGCTCTGGTGTTGTTAGGTAGTGGCTCTGATGTTGTTAGGTGGTGGCTCTGGTGTTGTTAGGTGGTGGCTCTGATGTTGTTAGGTGGTGGCTCTGATGTTGTTAGGTGGTGGCTCTGATGTTGTTAGGTGGTGGTTCTGATGTTGTTAGGTGGTGGCTCTAATGTTGTTGGATGGTGGCTCTGATGTTTTTGGATGGTGGCTCTGACGTTGTTAGATGATGTCTCTGATGTTGTTAGATGGTGGCTCTGATGTTTTTGGATGATGGCTCTGATGTTGTTAGATGATGTCTCATCATACAATATTATTTAAGTCACCTAAATTTTTTAAAAAATAAATGACATAAATTTGTTTGTCAGAATGTGAAAAAACCATAGAAGGGGGGGGGGAACTGGAGTATTGTAAAGACAAATGTTTGGTTTTTAAAAATTATTCACAAACCTGGTCAGTACAGTAGAATCTTGACTGCATGCACCTCCTACTGATATCTGCTCTCTCTACATCTGCTGATCTTGACTTTAATGTATACAACTGTTATAAATATCTTTGCTGAGTTCAACCACTTTATGAGGCTGGCTGCTTCTTCTGAATACTGAATCATATTTAAATACAACTAGATGACCCGCGGTGTAGCATAGGCTGCTGACTTACTCATAGATAGTTCAAAGAAAATGTGTTTGTGGGGAGGGGGAGGACAGACACAAAAAGTAGCACCAAAAAAATGGGAATAACATGATTGAAACTTGGGGGGATCGCCGAAGCATTTTTGAGAAGTATTTCGGACATCAAGACAATTTCAGCCTCGCCGCCAAATACTCTTGAAGTATATATGTACTGAGTTTATTTTTAAGAGTGTATTTCTACGTTTCCGTTACTGAGAGCAGAACAACAGAGAGCTTGTTGCCGAAGTTATCCCCATGTTGAGAATCAAATATAACAGCCATGTTTCCAAGCAAGAGAGTACCAACTTCATCTGCGATCTTTTCCCAGAAATAAGCGACCGATAGAAAAAGACGGTTACCTGATGAAGGAATTGGTATAACATTGAACAAAGCTGCCCCTCTCCCATGAAATACACGCGAAGCAGTGGTGATGTTCGTTAAGAAAGGGGGAGAGAATGGGCATAAACATAAAACATTTTTAACAGTTAAAAAAAATGTTGCCACTGGGGCTTGAACCTAAGACCTTCCGCATGTCAGGCGGATGTAATAACCAATAGGCTACGAGGTACATGTGCTCTGTGATGGAACAACAAAATTGAAAACAAAAAAGCATTGCTGGTCTCAAGACATGGCCACCCCTCCACTACCTTCGCTTGTAAACCATTAACTCTGATTAGTTGACCCCAGCGAGGGTCATTGGTCATGCTTGTTTGGACATACTGGTTTAAGTGAATTATATTAATACTCGATTACCCCCCCCCCCTCTGCACTACCTTTTCTTGCGAGCTGATTGATCGATGGGATTAGATGGCTTGGTTGGTGTCCGGCATGGATGAACCATGAGGAGAATTATATATATAGATATTTAGAAATATGTAATTTGATGTAATCATTAAATCTTAAGTACCCTCATTTCAGTGACTGGGTAATTATTAAGAAAGATATATTATCTATATGTATAAGATATCTATTACAATAAGTATATGATATATATATATGTAATATTGAGTGATCACTTTCACTAAAAGAAAAAATTTGCTCAGACCAAACTCGCATATAAGCAGTTGATAATCAATTTGAAAACATTTATTTTAAAAGAATATGCTCTACTAACCAACTAAAACAGCATTACATCAACCGAGTTTTCATTGCCTTTTATTTTAAGAAAGAATACAATATACGACATTGATCAGTTTAACAGACTTTTTCATCTCCATCCAACCACCAGGGTAGGTCAGCAGTATGAAAGGAAAGCCCGCTTGGAAAAACGCTGGACTGAGCTCAAGTCTGAGCTGGCCAACATGAAGCAAGCACAGCTCATTGAGCTCAACTCCTTGCATCTCTCTGTAAGTCTGCATCGCTGCTGCTGCAGTCACCACAGTGTCTGCTTACATCACCACAAACACCACCAGTTTCATGACAGCAGTCACAAACATCACTACCACTTCTGTCCCAGGCCTGGTGATAGGAAGGCTTGTGGGCATAAAGAATGCAATCAAATTCAAAGGCTATGAGGCAGTTAGCTCAAGTTGGTTTGCAGGTGTTAGCTCAAGTTGGTTTGCATGTGTTAGCTCAAGTTGGTTTGCAGGTGTTGGCTGAAGTCACTAGTTGGTTTGCAGGTGTTAGCTCAAGTTGGTTTGCATGTGTTAGCTCAAGTTGGTTTGCATGTGTTAGCTCAAGTTGGTTTGCAGGTGTTGGCTGAAGTCACTAGTTGGTTTGCAGGTGTTAGCTCAAGTTGGTTTGCATGTGTTAGCTCAAGTTGGTTTTCAGGTGTTAGCTCAAGTTGATTTGCAGGTGTTAGCTCAAGTTGGTTTGCAGGTGTTAGCTCAAGTTGGTTTACAAGTGTTAGCTCAAGTGACTGGTTGGTTTGCAAGTGTTGATAATTTTAAAATATTTTGTTTAAGCTGATTGATTCATACTTAATCCTTGTCTTAAGGGAAATATTTTTTCCCATTTTAAAAATGACAAATCTAAAAAACACCATTCATTTGTTAATGTTTACTTTTGTTTCTTTAAAATAATATGGTCTGTTAATACAGATTATATTTTTTAACACAACCCCAAAAAAAACAACAACAAAAAAACAAAAAAAAACCACACAAGATTTTATTTAATGCCTTGCTGTCACAAACATCAACTTCTCGTATCTGGTATCTCTGCACAAACATAAGCCATGACATAATGTTTAATCCATATTTGTTTAACTAGACTTACTTCTGCCCTAAAGGAAGCAACTGAGCCACTGTTAGCTTTGAACAGCTGTGGCAATAATTTGGTTTCACTCTCAGTCTATTATTTCTGGAGGGAATTTTCTTGAGGTTTAGTATTGATGTGGTTGGTAACTTGGGAGATGGGGTTATCATAACTGTACTGTCCTTTATAAGGTGGGGTTTTTATAGTTGTACTGTCTGTAGAAGGTGGGGTTATCATAACTGTACTGTTTTTTATAAGGTGGGGTTTTTATAGTTGTACTGTCTGTAGAAGGTGGGGTTATCATAACTGTACTGTTTTTTATAAGGTGGGGTTATCATAATTGTACTGTCTGTAGAAGGTGGGTTTATTATAATTGTACTGTCCTTTAGAAGGTGGGGTTATTATAATTGTACTGTCCTCTAGAAGGTGGGGTTATTATAATTGTACTGTCCTTTATAAGGTGGGGTCATTATAACTGTACTGTCCTTTATAAGGTGGGGTTATTATAATTGAACTGTCCTTATAAGGTGGGGTTATTATAACTGTTCTGTCCTTTATAAGGTGGGGTTATCATAATTGTACTGTCCTTTTTAAGATGGGGTTATCATAACTGTACTGTCCTTTATAAGGTGGGGTTATCATAATTTTACTGTATGTAGAAGGTGGGGTTATTATAATTGTACTGTCTGTAGAAGGTGGGTTATTATAATTGTACTGTCCTTTATAAGGTGGGGTTATTATAATTGTACTGTCCTTTATAAGGTAGGGTCATTATAATTGTACTGCCCTTTATAAGGTGGGGTTATTATAATTGTACTGTACTTTATAAGGTGGGGTTATCATAACTGTACTGTCCTTTATAAGGTGGGGTTTGTTTAATTTGTTCTGTCTTTTGCCAGGTTGGCTTGTCTTAAATTTCATTAGTTTGAACACATTTTTGTGGAAAGAAGTGAGCAGTAAAAAGGAGAATAGATTATGTTGCTGAAAATAAACAAACATTTTAGAGGATGTAATTTTTTAGTGAAAATAAAATACAGACCAAATTATAAGGTTCAAATGTTTTTGAAAGATAGCAGGAACTCAACCATAAACATGTAGGAATATAATAATGAAAATAAGGAAGTTTGATTGTGGATATCAAAGACATAAAATAAATGTGATGTTTATAATATAATTGATTTAAAAGAAAGATGTAATGAATCAAGGGGAATAAATCAATGTAATTTAGATGTATCATATTTGAACAGGGATGTTTAGATATAGCAGAGAGAGACAAAGAGAGAGATTGAATTCAGGAGAATGAATAGCTGTACACAGTCTAAGCCACTGGGTCTATTTAAAACCATGGTAAATCTTCTAACCTATCAAAAGTTTATTGGAATAATTATTTTATATTTGTTATTTTCATTTCAGTCATAGAGGTGCCGAGTGTGTTCAAATTATGTGAGTTGATTTTTTTATTTTTTCCCGTCTATAATAAATCTTGCTAAATTGTAAAAATCAAATAAATATATCAATTTAAAAAAAACATTTATAGTCTCTGGCTTTGCTTGAAAAGTTTAAAATTAACTATTTACATTTTCCCGAGTTAATTTCTTCAATCAGTTATTTTGATAGAATATGTCAATTGTTTATTTTAATTTCTTACTTTTAAAATTTATGTTATTTTATTTTATTACTTGAATCATTCAACTCAATTTTTAGTTTATGTGTTTTGTCTGTTTAACTTTTATCATGCTTTACTATGCATAATATCAGACTTTGTCATCATTTCAATGTATATAATTGTAAAACGTGGTAGATCTTTAAAATAATCATACAAACAAAACAAAACCCAGCTAAAATGATGGATTTAGTTACATAATATGTAATAATAATATATTAAACATTTTCATGACACCATCATTGGGGTGACACCAAAGCTGAAATTTTAGTGTGTTTGATTTTATGTCAAAAAAGGAGAGACACATTTTTTTTTTACCTAGAAAAAAAATTACGAAACACAATGAAATAGTTTTAATGCAAAAACTTTTTAATTAAAAAAATATCAGTTATCTGGCAAAAATAAAACAATCCCAATAAACTACCATAAAAAAATAGGAAAAATAGAAAAAAAGAAAAAGCCGGAAAAAGCCGCACAATTAAATAAAAAGTCTGGACATAAAAGAGGCGGTGTCTTTTGTTTTAAATGAAATAAAGCAAACTGGGCTTTGACATACTGACACATGGAGTAAACAGGTGAGACCAATCACACATCATTGTTTCCTCCACTGCTGTCGAAGGGGGATAAGATTTTTTTCCAAAAAAATTAAGAGATGGGTTTTCTTGGTTGTTTGTTTTTTAAAAGAGGAAAATAATGAATTTAATGTATTTGAGTTATTATATTTTTAATTTACATTTATAAAAGGCGTGCAAGCATATATATGCATGTTTATATACGGGTAGTCTTCAGGTTATGACAGTCCCAAATCAGTCTTGTCCCGACTTACGCTGGTTAGGAACGCGCTCCCATCCATAGAGAATAATATAACGCGTTATTCCGTATTTTGTAATGTTCTTTATATTTTTTTTATTTTAATTTTTCATGTGGTAAAAAAATTGTTTTCTCTGTTGAAATACCGTTTATACTCATTCTAAAGCCGACTTTTTAAAAACAAAATCTAGGGTAAAATGTTAATGTTTGGGGGGGGGGGGGTCGGCTTACGAGCAGGTCATAGGTGACTTCTGCATGTACATTGAATATCGGTGTTGTGAGGGAGTAAAGTGGGGGAGGAAAGGTGTCTCCCCTCACGGGCTTGTTTCGGTATGTCAAAGCAAGTTGGCTTCTTTTCATATAAAGCATCAGACACCGCCTCCCTTTTCTGATAAGCCCTCTAGCAGGTATGACCGCAGCACCGCCTCCTCTCAATATCAACATTGTGCTTCATCTGCGTGTATTAAGCCATTCCCCCTAACTGGTAAACTCCATAAGTAGATTTTTTCCCGGGTCCGTTGAGTTCGACTTAGAGAGTTCCCACTGTACATTGATGAAACATTTCTGGTGTTATTTACTGACTTTATTTAGGGTAAATATTTGTGTTCTATGGTCATCATAAATCAATGTGCCACGTATTTATTAGTAGTGATAAAAATTTATGCAACATCTTTGTTATTAATGTCTTAAAGTCTTTGGTAAAACCTACTTGTGGGGCAGACCTATTTGTGACTGTGAGGTACGACCTATTTATGACTGTGAGGCACGGCCTATTTGTGACTGTGAGGCACGGCCTGTTTGTGACTGTGAGGTACGACCTATTTGTGACTGTGAGGTACGACCTATTTGTGACTGTGAGGCACGGCCTGTTTGTGATTGTGAGGTACGACCTATTTGTGACTGTGAGGTACGACCTATTTGTGACTGTGAGGCACGACCTATTTGTGACTGTGAGGCACGGCCTGTTTGTGACTGTGAGGTACGACCTATTTGTGACTGTGAGACCTATTTGTGACTGTGAGGTACGACCTATTTGTGACTGTCAGACCTATTTGTGACTGTGAGGTACGACCTATTTGTGACTGTGAGACCTATTTGTGACTGTGAGGCACGGCCTATTTGTGACTGTGAGGTACGACCTATTTGTGACTGTGAGACCTATTTGTGACTGTGAGGCACGGCCTCTTGTGCTGCACGACCTATTCGTGACTGTAGGTACGACCTAATTGTGCGATACGACCTACTTGTTCGGCACAACCTACATGTGGGACACGACCTACTTGTGACTGTGAGGTGCGACCTACTTGTGTGGCACGACCTACTTGTCCGTGACGACCTAATTGTGTGGCACGACCTACTTGTCCGGGACGACCTACTTGTGTGGCACGACCTACTTGTGTGGCATGACCGGCTTGTGTGGCACGACCTACTTGTCCGGGACGACCTACTTGTGTGGCACGACATAGATCAAATAAAAGACACCAATAAAAAAGTTTTCGTAAAGCTGAAAGTTGACTGAACTTTGACCCTCTGCTACAAATAATTATGTCAGCAGAAGAATTCATGTTAACTATAGTGTACAACTACAATCATACGATGGAAAGCTTTGTCCCGCCCCCACCCCTCAACCACATCTAAATACTTTGTTACAATTATGTGGACAAAGTATCTCCCACGCATTTCTTGTTTCCTAAGGAATTTTGATAATTTGCAATTAAAAAAAAACAATAATACATTTTTATTTGTTTTGGAGAATAATGCCCTCGGACCCCCCCCCCACCCATCACACACGTTACCCCGACTCCCCGAGGAGATTCTAGTAGTCTACGTCACACTGAGAGGGCGGGTTGCCCACTGCATGCTTTTGGTATTAACCCCTTCTTCCATTGTCATGCTTCTGGTACTAACCCCTTCTTCCCTTGTCATGCTTCTGGTACTAACCCCTTCTTCCATTGTCATGTTTCTGGTACTAACCCCTTCTTCCCT
>MUZC01004478.1:545907-558275 GCA_002072015.1 Radix auricularia | reverse complement strand
ATTAAAATATGTTTACATGCTGATGTATACCATTTCTTTCTTATATAAAAAAAATAATATATTTATAAATAAAAAGTAAAAGCATATTAATTGTTAATGTTTTTTGGGAATAAATTTGGAATATTTTTTGTGTCATTGGGGGGGGGGGGTCTGTGACACCTATAACTTTCTTGTGGTCTTCAAAACAATTATCCTGTATTTTTATATTTGAATGTGTATTTATAGGTATATCATCTTATGCGGCATCTTTTATTACTGCTTACATCAATAGGGCATGAAATGGTGAAATTGTTCCCCACCTTTTACAATGTAATTACAATTATTTATTCATGTTTATTTATTTATTAAAAAAAACATAATGTGATTGACTTAGGGGCCTTCCATAAATGATGTCACGTGATTTCGGTTGATTTTTCACCCCCTGCCACCTCGTCACACGGTGTCACGAAATGAAAACTTAGACACCTTCCTCAATGTGACGTGACAAAGCGGTATTTTCTATTTGAAAGTGATCATGTTTAAAATCATTTTTTTTTTGTCATTAAAATATGTTTTTAGTTTAAGGCTGCACTCTAATATCGTAATACGTGTGAAACCACGTAAAACGTCATTGAATAAAGTGTCGGTATTCATATATTTACGTGGAACTTTTATTTAAAGTTGTGCGTGACGTCATTTATGGGCGGGCCCTAAGTCAATCACATGATGGTATTTATAAATAAATAAACATGAATAAATAATATTGGATACCGTCCCGGGCGGCAAAAGCTCTAGCCACGCCAAAGTTTTCATTTGTGCAGTAATGAATTTTTTTAAAAAGCAACTTTGTACGTCAACTTTTTTTTTTTTTACTTTCCCCTCCCCCTTGTCAACAATAGCCAAAAATTTTCAGACCCCCTCCGCCCTATTTTGTTGATGTAATTTATGGACAGCCCCTTATGCCTTATTATTTATCAATGAATCATTTTCAATAATTAAGGGGAGGATTTATTTTTAAACCCTGGAGAGTTTATTTTAAAACAAAGTCTCTGGGGGTGGCTTTGATTTAAAATGAACTCTCCGGGGGGAGACTTTATTTTGCATATTTTATTTCATGATACCGTCCCTGTTCATTGAGTTCATGAGCATCTACCAAGGCGTGTACTTTTTACTCACCTTTTTTTTTTGGTTGATTTATTACCCGGATATGACCCCCTGACCTTTTTAACTACGACCTTTGGACGGAACGACATAAACATTGATAGTTTAGTGTCATTTATTTATTTATGAGTATTTTACAGTAAAAACGTAAATGCACGACCCGTAGGCGTAGTCCATAGATGATAGAATTTTATTAATTTTTTTCGAACATGGAGAAAGCTTCAAAAAATGAAATAAATGGGGCCACTGTACTTGTCCGTGCTCTTAAACAACAGGTTACTAACCTATTACTATTGTTAGGCCTATGGCCTATATAATATATAATATACTTATACTACTATTACTATTAATTATTAATAAAATAAATACTATTATAACTTATATAATTTATATTATTTATTATTACTTAAGTATTATTTTAAAATTACAGACAGATTTTGCAAAGTCGAACTTCGCTGCCATAAATAATAAGTTGAGTCGAAAACCTCCCTACTATATCCATGTGCAATGTCGCCAATGTGCAAAGTTTTTTAAAAAATGTGTGTAAACGTGTATAATGTAATGTAGACAATGTATATATAAATATAGATATATTTTACAAAATTTTCTGCGTGGTGATTCTAAATTCCTGCGTGGCGTCTGTCAAATATCTGCGTAGCTGCGCTGCTTTGGCTAAATGGAGAATTGCTACCAAATGGTTCCAACACTTCGCTTAACTTCGCTTACAATAATTGCTACCGAATGGCTCTAACACTTACTTACATTACATATCATATATCACCTGCAAACCAAACATCCACTACAGAGTATCAGAAAATTCAGCTGAGACAATCTTAAGTAAAGCTATGGGAACAATTGGCCTGCTCGGTTGGTTTTATAGTCAATAAGACCCTCTCATCACTGAAACCAAATAATGTCAATACACATTCTATTTCAAAGTGTTTGTTGCTTGCTTTGTTGGTTAAAAGTAAAAGATGACATAAAGCCTAATAAAGGAGACATTCCAGTGTTGTTTCAATTTTTGATGAGTATGTGTAATTAATGTTACTTATGTCACCATAAATTTCAATTATTGGCGTTAATCAAAATTAACAAATAATTAATCATTAATCTTTCAAAAATTAGTCTAACTATTAAATTCAAATTAATCGTTAACAGCAATATATATATATATAAATATATATATATATATATATATTTGACATGTCTATGTCTATATTATATTAAATACAAATAAAAGACAAGTTTCACCATAATTCATTTTATTTTTGTTTACTTATTTTGCTGAGACTGTGGGGCAAGAAGATTTTGAATGAAATTTTGTGACAACCATTGAAAAATAAAGTTTCAAACAGAATGAACATTGAATCAACTGGGAAGTTTAAATACCAAGGTCTGAATTATCTTCTTCTACTGAAAAACCCTTGGTCCTTGGTCAAGCCTTGGCATTGTAGTATTTGTAGTCTGTAGGCTTGATATTACAATGTCATATAAAAAGCCTCAAAATATTCGAGACGCTTCAAAAATCTTAAGTAAAGTGAGAGATTGGCTTTTGAGTCATGACGAGTTTAGAACTGCTCATAGATATGAGGGCTACTTAGCAAAAAGAACTCAGCCTCCACCCAGACTACCACCAGGTGCTTCTGATAAGCTGTCTAACAACTATTACTTCACAAGAGATGGGCGTCGTGAAGTTCAGCCACCTAACAATATTTTTGACGCAACTCAAAAGCAGTTAGCAGCGGGAAATGCTGTCCCTTCAGTTCCAAAACCAGTTGTCCCAGGCATACCTTTCAACTGGAAAACTGGAGGATTTGATCAGCCAACTAAATAAGAACTTAATTAATTATTTATTAATTTTTTGCCTTTTAAAAATGTCTGTTGTGTAATTCAGCCATTAAAACAATAGCTTGTAAATAGGGAGTTTTTAAAATAATGTTAGTTCTTGTGTATTGTATCAAGCAAGATTCAATAAACAAAAAGGAAATACAAATTAAAAAAAAAAAATTAAAAAAAAAATAATAAAAAAAAAAACTTCTACTGAAAAACCAAACATGATGTCCAACATGATTTTCGGTTATGTTTTGAGTTTTGATATTCATCATTAAATAAATTATTTTATTATTTGAGTGACCCTTGATAAATTTGAGACCTGATGCTGCTATTGATAAATTTCTGTTATTGCAGAAGTGCACATGTGGCCAATACTGTAATGTTAGAATTTAAGAAAATAGCCAGTGTTTTCCATTCTTCCTTCTCCTGCCATACGCAGATCACTGGAGATACATACTCAATATTCAATGTTCAAATGCTGCTTTTTTATAGAGCCTATTCATAATGTTGTATTTTACTAAGAAGCCTTAGGACTCACTTACTGAAAATTTCTGTTTGTCACAACCACATATGATGCAGTTGAATAAAAAGCTTAAAATTGGAGCTTTTAGAGGAATCATGTTGTTGTGATTTTATTGTCAGGCATAATTATGGTTACTTACTAATTACATTGGGAGTAACCAGAAATTCACTGATTTATGCAGCAGGCATCACACATCTGCTCTTGCAAATGAATATTATTTTTTCCTTAACTTAAATAGTAGTTACATTCCACAGAACATACTCATTATATTATATAAATATTTTAAATGTTATACTCTTTACATACCAGATCTGTTACTGAAAATGTTAAAATACCATGTTTTAATTATAACGTTTTAAATAATTGAGTCCAACATTCATGACAATAATGTGACTTAAAAATTAATAATTTTCAAACTATGTCAAGATTAAATAACCATAAAAAATGTGAATGTGCTTTTGCAATCACAATAATGTATTGTTTATAATTGATATTGGCAAATATCTTTAAATAACTTCACTTAAAAGTTATATCATTCATTCAAAATTTCCCAAGGGAAAAAAATCTTTGTAAAATTCGTTCAAAAGTTTTTTCTTCTTTCTTTGAACCATTAAGTGGCTATTATCTTATCTTAGATATACAGACGCTCCTTCTTTGCAGAAGATAATTGCGTCCACAGACCATGAGAGATGATCTGTTGGCAAGTGATGTAGCGGTCACAGGCCACGGCTATAGGGGTTCCACGCATTACCCCAGCCGCCTAACTATTGTCTAGTTAGGTACCCACTCAGAGCTGGGTGACTCGGGGACTCCTTAGGACCCGGGAACAAATCCTCGCCTTCGCGTGGATTCGAACTCGTGACCATCGGTATGACAGTCGAGCGCGCTACCTCTCGACCACCACGTCCCACTAATTATTATTAGTAGTTAATGCTGCATTTTAACGAGCCTTTTCTGACTATTCATAATGTTGTAATTATAAACTCCCATATCAGTTCTGAGGTCTTAAAAATTAAGAGGATGATGATATTTAAAACTTTTGCAGGGGATCGAGTACATGTTTGGAATTGTTGGAGTCCCAGTAATTGAAATTGGTCTAGCTGCCCAACTAGAAGGAATCAAATTTATTGCCATGAGGAATGAACAAGCAGTATGTCATTCAAATCATTTCTGAATACTGTTAAAACTATGCTGTAATTAATTAATTAAAATTCAAAATTATCATGACCATTTAAAAAAAATTAAGGTATAAATTAATTTTATTTCCAGGCGTCATATGCAGCTTCTGCAATGGGCTACCTAACTAAAAAACCAGCAGTTTGTTTGGTTGTGTCTGGCCCAGGTCTGGTTCATGCCCTTGCTGGGATGGCTAATGCAATGGAAAATTGTTGGTAAAGATCTTAATGACAGAAGATTTTTTTTGTTTTAAATTATGGAACTGTAGAAGTGGCTATGGTTACAAAGAAGGTGCGTCATGTGAAGCTTTTAAATTTATTAAACTGTCGGTGACGACAGTGACGACTTCGGCTAACAAAAAATAAGAATAAAGTATGAAAAATAAATTATCTAATGCTTTAACTTTAACAGATAGTTTTAGTAATTATTTTTTCTGCCCTTTTGTTTTAAAAAAATTCTTATAATTATACAGTGGTACTTGGGTATACATCCTTAATCCATGCCAGACCGTTGGATGTATACCAAACAGGACGTATACCAAACATATTCTTCACATAAGAAATAAAGGGAAAATGATTATTCTGTTACGATGAAAAAAAATCATATTGTTTTTTTTTAAATTATTTTTTTTATAGTCCCATAACCTCTTTTTTTAGAGGTTGTTGAGGGTTCTAATGTTAACTTTAGAAGTTCTCTGGCTTGGTAGACACTGGCGGCACCCATCCCTCTCCAGGTCAGTGGAGGACTTCTTAGCGTTATTAATTTCTCAACATATTTATAGTGGCTTTTTAGTGGGCTTGATCCCACGCCCCTCAGCGTGTGAGGCGAGCGCACTATTGACATATTTTTAAAAATACATTTATTGACATATTTTTAAAAATACATTTATTGACATATTTAAAAAAATACATTGATTGACATATTTAAAATAATACATTGATTGACTTGGTTGTTGAAAATAATTTAAACACTACTTAATACAAATATGCATAAATAAAAAGAACTTAAACCAAAAAAAATTCTGTTATCCAGATAAAAAGCAAATTCTCAATATGACCTAATGTATCTGATCTTTGCTTTGTTAAGATTTCACCCACTTCACAAAATTAGCCAATTTAATAAAGTCTTTGTTAATCACCAACATGGAAATCGTCTTTCTCGGCATCAGTATGCTGCAACTAAGTCCTGGACACACATGCCACTTTCATCCTTTACAACACTCTCTGTATTCCCCTCCATTGTGATCCTAACCATTATTTTTGTTTGCTTGGCTCCTCTCATTAACTTTCTTAGAACTCATGGTTAGTGATAGTGAGTGAATTCACTAAAAGTTTACGAATTTTTTTTTACAGTTATTGCAAGAGTTGTTCACTGCATGGTAGCAACTGCCATACTAACTCAAATGTTTTGCACAGTTTGCTGTGATTCTTATAAGTTATGCATGTGTGATATGTCATTTTTATTTATACAAGTTCTAACTCACGGGTCATATTTCAAACAAAGTTTGTATACCAAGCAAATTGTGTCATATCCAAACAGGACTTATACCAAGTTGGACTTTTTCCAAAGCAGACGCATAACGAAGAATCACCGAATTTCTATTATTTAAACCTCATCTCAGTGCTCCACTTATTATATTTTATTTTAAAGAAATACATGCTTACCCATTTGCACAAATGCTTAGTAAGATAATCTGAGAAAATATTTTTTTATTTTATTAGATTAACAGCAGTTTTTTCACATTATGAAAGGAAAGAAATATATGAATCAATCAAACTTAATCTTGGAGTAAATTTTTAAACAAATTAATTTATGATAAAAAGTCTTCCGTGTTTATTTTTGTGTCTCCATTTAAGGCCTCTTATAGTGATTGGAGGCTCATGTGATACTGATCAAGATGCCATGGGAGGCTTTCAGGAATATCCTCAGGTAAGTAGATATTGACTAAACTTGCTCCATTATAGGAGTCTGAACAGTCTGATAGTTTTCATTTAGAAGTTTTTGGGGTCTGATCACTTTCATTTTCATGCTAATGTTCTGTTTTTGGTGTCCAGTTTGGCATTAAAATAAGTCTGCGCTTTGAAAATTTTCTTTTATTAATGAGTTAGTTATACTTAGAAAATAAAGTAGCGTTATTAAGCAGAAGTGTAGCTGTGTTCTTTAAAAAATAATTTTAAAAAAATCAATTTCATAAGTTGCATTTGAAAATAGTCCAATCATTTTTTATGTTGGTTAAAAAAGCTTATGCTTTAATGTCTAGGTTGATGCTGCTAGGAGATACACAAAGTTTTCTGCTCGTCCAAGTACTGTTGATAAAATTCCTTTCTTTGTTGAAAAGGTATGTAGCAAGATGCATTTAATTTAATTTACATATTATTGAAGAGTAATTTTTTTAAGGAACTTAAAAAAAAGAAATATTACCTTATTTAACAATGCTTTAATTTACTTACCAAATAGTTATTTTACTGACTCAAGGAAAACCACTTATTTCAATCATATCTTCTATTCTCTAGTTATTTTTTTAACCTTCAAATTAAATGGTATAAAATTGTAATTCTGAATTTTTTAACATAATGTTTAAACTTGTCAAAATTTAGTAATAATTTCTCTTTGTTAGATTAGAAATTCACTTTTGGCCAACATACTATGTTATCTATATTGTAATGTAAATTTATTATAACCATGCAGCTATGCATGTTATTTTAAACACAATTCAGCAAATGCTGTTCAGCGTTTCTTTGATATTACATGTACATTTGTTTAAATATTGAATCTAAATAAATTACCACATTATTTTTATCTTAACAATTACATGTGCATGTAGTTTATGTGAAATTTTTGGTCTTTGTGGGGACTATTATCTTAATTTAATTATTGATTTATTAGCATTCTGAAATTTGATTTGTATTGTCAAAGGTGTCTTACCAGTTTGATAAATTGTTGAGAAGATTTGGCTTATCTAATGTTTTGAGTATTGGCTTAATTATAAAAATTAAAACCTCCTCAACAGGGTATAGATTAAGACTAATTAATCTTAGTTAAAACATCTTGTAAATTATGCATTTGGTTAGCAAATTCTATCCTAAATTCTACATTTTAATGAATTTATTCTTAGATAAGTTTGGGATATCAGCATTTCATTGTGCTATTGTAAATGTTGCAGTTGCATTTAAAGGTTGAGCCAAGTCTTTCAAGTTTTTTTCTTTTTTTTTCTTGAAGACACTTTTTCTATAAAGAAGATTATTGCATCCTATGTTCTTTTTTTTATTAGCATACACAGACCATTCTGTTTGGCTTTCATTTTAAGAAATGACAATACAGTTTTACTTTACGCATGATGAAATAGTTTATTATGTTTTCCCACATAAACAATGTGTCCAAAATGTTGAGAACTAAGATCATGAAATATATGTGATAGTAAAAGCCTCCATCTGACTGTGATGTTAGTAAGTCTTGTCAAGGAAATCTCATTATGTGTAGAGGTTGCCTGTTGCACCTTTCTTGGATGTCATGTCTTGTGTTGGTCAAAGGTCTTGTCTTTTGTCACTGATAGTACAATATATAAATCTGGCTTACTGTTAAAGTAAATAATAAAAAATTTATCATTAAACTAGACTTCCAAAAATGAATTCTATCACACAATAATTATGAAAATTTTGACATTTGTAATTTAGTAAGTTGATGTTGAACTGTGGATGAACATATTTTTTTTCTCTAGCTTACTATACTGTATCACATTTGTTAATTTACTAGATGTTACAATCCTGTCTTTTTCTCATTGGCTGATTGGTTGAACCTTACTCTCAGTTGCTCTTGATTGGTTAAACCAAAATCAAAGTTATTATTGATAGCAGAGCTAAATTCTCATGACCACTAGAGTAGCATAAATTGATTTTTAAAAATTTGGTGTTAGTTATTTAACCCAGCCTCATTAAGTATTTTCTTTTATCTATAACCTAACACACTGAATGTTTAAATGTGGTCAGGTTTTCTTCAAATATACAGTTATCTCAATTTAGTGTCTACCACTAATGAACCCTCTTTAACAGTCCCCTTTTGTTATTTTTAACTAATTCCCCCCTACCCGACCATGTTCACCAGCTGTCCATGTCCACATAAATACTAGCCACCATCTGAACACGTTCACTGGAATACTAGCCACCAGCTGTCCATGTTCACTTGATTACTAGCCACCAGCTGTCTATATTGCGTTGTGTACTGGCCATCATCTGTCCATGTTGTCTTGAATACCTGCCACTTGTCATCCATGTTCACATGAGTACTAGCCACCAGCTATCCAAATCGCATGAGTACTAGCCACCATTTGTCCGTTTTTTTGCGCGAGTACCAGCCACCAGCTGTCCATATTCCCATAGAGTACCAGCTACCAGCTGTTCATATTCGCATAGAGTACCAGCCACCAGCTGTTCATATTCGCATAGAGTACCAGCCACCAGCTGTTCATATTCGCATAGAGAACTAGCCAACAGCTGTCCATATTCGCATCAGTACCATCCACCAGCTGTCCAAATTCACATCTGTACCAGCCACCAGCTGTCCATACTCGCATGAGTACTAGCCACTAGCTGTCCGAATTCACATCTGTACCAGCCACCAGCTGTCCATGTTCGCATGAGTTTCAGTCTGACTGATTACAGTTTCCAGCGGTCTTCTGTTGTGTCTTTAGCGCACAAACTCATCAGTAAAAGAAGAGCTGAAAACTCCATTTGTTTGCTGATAACATCTTCCTCTGATATCTGCCAAAATCAGATCATGGGGTTGCTCAAACTGTATGCCAAACGACATTCTATGCCGCTTACCTCTGGTCATTACAACTGCTCCAATATTGACGAATCGTTGCAGATATTATTTGACACCTTAGTTTATGCTGCACCCACTTTTATTTTCTTCGTTCTTTTTTTGTCTCGTCTCCTTGAGTCGAATCCACTCAGTTTCACTGAGTTCTTCTGTAGACTTAAATCCGTCATTATCCGCAAGTGAACTGCGCCATCTAATGTCTAAGGGACGAGGACTTGTGCTAGAGTGGGGGAAGTAAGGCTGGCGATTGGGTAAATCTAATTTAGTTTTTTCCACCAATTTAACATATTTTGTGTGGGGTGGCCTAAACTTTTCGTTGGCAAACATTTCCAGCGCGTCAAAAAATTCTTCTTTTTCTGATGCTTCTTCTGTTTTTGCGCGTGAACTATGACCATGGTTGTGGGCACCTGTTTTGACCACTTGTTTTTCTAACGGCAACTTCTCAAGTCGTGCTGCTGTTTGACTCGTAGAGGATTTATTATTGGTTGGTTTATGAGGAGTTTGTGATTTTGAAAAGGACATTCTGGCAGTGTCGGCGGGCAAAGAAGACTTGCTTGTTTTGAAGGCTAGAATATTAGGCGCCAGTTGTCTGAGGCTTTTCGTACTTCCAATCGTTGTACCTTTGGACAGGGACCGCCAAAGGTGCTTCCGCAAATTTTCTGACGGGGTTGAAGACAACACCTTGTCAGACGACTGGGCTTGAGCTCTGCGGGTTTGATCATTGAACATGTTTTCCTTAGATGGGTCTTTGGTTTTTATTAGCGATCTCGTTCTCCCGTGAGCATTTTGTGGGGATAGGTCACAGGGAGCATCAAAGTATTCCTCTTCATCTGTGTCTGTTGATTGAATTTCATTGTCTTTGCTCTTCGATTGAGCTGTTCCTCGTTCTCCACCTATGTTGTTGGTTTCTTTTTTATTCTTACCCATACTTCCAGCGTCCAATTCGCCAAAAAATAGTCTGTATAACGTGGACTTTCGTTTGTCATATAAAGAGCGTCTCCTTCCATTCGCATCTAATTTTTGGTCCTCTGGTAATACGATTTCCAAAAGGCTTGAGTCGCGCTTGCTTTGAACTATATCAATCCCCATGTCTCTCCATATAGCCGATACCATTTCTTCCTCTCTAAATCTTGCAAGTGTTGGGGTATTTTCGGTCGAACTTTTGTAGACAATCTCATCAATATGGCGCGCTTCTTCCTCTAACGCTACAACATTGTTTTTGCTATTCACTTTGCGCCTGTTGTCTTCCAAGTTCAGGAGTCGTTTGTTTTTTTCAGAAACAGTCAAGTATTCCTCCACTGCATCGCTGATGGAAACCCTTTGTGAATTCATTTTGCCTTTGGGGTTTTTAAAGAGTCCTACTTTTTGAGCTTTTTTAAATAGTGCCGTTGAGGATTTTCTCTCTCTTAAACTTTGTCGACTTGCACTGTGAAGACGTATTTTAGATGCCGCTTGGCTGACTTGCTTTTGATTCCAATGCGTGAAGTCTCCAGATGATTTCATTGCGATTCCTGTAATTCGTATAAATATAGCTCTCTTCTGATGAACCACGACCCTGGGTTTGTTGTTAAACCTCAACTGGGTTTGTTTATACCGAAATTCTGTAAAGCTCTTTGTATCAGGTGCGTAGGTTAGTATTTCACTGTCGGCGCGACTGCGATCCATTCTAAAATATTTGCACTATTTCTTTCCCATCCCCATTGTCGCATGACTGTCTGGGTTTTTTTACGGGGCCCATGGTGAGTGTACGCTGTGGCTCACTTTGAGTCTTACGAGCCAGTCATTTTGATGCGTTTATGGCTAGTCGCACACTGCATATGTTCAACGTTTCGCTTTTCAAAAGTCAACCCCATGTCACAAACTTCCTGAAATGTTAACAGTGAGAATTTTTAAAAAATATATTTATTTATTTCATTTAAGTAACGGAAATAAATTGGGCCATACAACTATTTCAACAAAAATATATTTCAGCCAACATATTGGAATGTTTTTAAAGTCACCTGACCACAGAAGTTTATGTCGCATGAATATTTATTGACATAGATATATGTAATAAAGTCATTGACCGCACACCACAAATTAATGTGTCGTTAGAGTACAGTACCCTACCAAAAAGACACTTTCCGACTAACACCGTACCTACAAACTTGTATACATTTTATGAACACACTGTAGCTAGCCCACAAACACAGACTCACAATACCTACCAGTCACACAAGCTTTACTGACGGTCAAACACATAGTACCTAGCTGTCAAACTACAGTACCCACATGTGAAACACACATTCAAAATGCACAGTAAGCCTACCAAATAACTAAGTATAATAATTCATTTTAAAAAATACATCAGGCTTACCAACTCACAAGACCAGAGCTACCAACCCGTGAGACCAAAACTATCAACCCACAAGACATCCATACACAGGCCACCCACAAGATATCTACTACCAACCCGTGAGACCAAAACTATCAACCCACAAGACATCCATACACAAGCCACCCACAAGATATCTACTACCAACCCGTGAGACCAAAACTATCAACCCACTAGACATCCATACACAAGCCACCCACAAGATATCTACTACCAACCCACATAACATCCATTACAACCCACAAGATATCCACTACCCACTCACAAGAGACATAGTTCCAGCCCACCGTGCACAAAAAAAACTATTGACCACGATACATCACTATTTAAAAACCTTTATTTTATGTTTGTGGTGACCAAATAAATAGCCGATAGAATCCACACGATTTTATGTGAGGAAAACGCCATTCTTGAGGATGTTTATTTATGTTATTGGGGTGCCGTCCATGTATGATGTCACACACCGTGGGGTGGGGAGGGGGTGTCACGCATTTGTTACGATGT
>MUZC01004478.1:468287-541433 GCA_002072015.1 Radix auricularia | reverse complement strand
GTGGAGAGTAAGTTTTTGTGACCAGGTGTGACAAGAGTGAGGGGGGGGGGGTAAAAAAAAGGCCCCTTGCATATCGCGTCCAGTGAACATGTGATTAGAAGTGGATCTATTTATAGTTTTGATAATTTTATATGAATTTTTCTAGTGCTTATACTTATAGTTTTGTTGGAAGCTGCTAGACCTTTATTAAGTTACAGCATAATGGGCTGGAACTGAATGTAAATGAGCATATTATAATGTTTAACTAGTGGCCAAGAGGTACATTTACTTATGTGGGATTGATAAGAATTGGAGTTGTGCCTAAGTGCGTCGGTTCGAGTAAGACTTCATTAACACATTACCGCTTGGCTTGGTATCGTCAAGTGACACCGTGGTACAGAGCGGACAGGAAAGATCGGGAGGCCTTAAGTCAGTCTTTCTTGTCAAGAAATTACAATCTTGGTGGTATGGGACTTCCGGCTCTCGAGCACTATTTGGCACTTTCAATTTAGTTTGTATTTCCCGCAAATTGGCGATTTTAAGTCAAAATACCGAGAGATATTTTAACTAGTTAGTTAGTTAGTTATTTCCTCTCGGGCCGAAGACGGCACATAGGGCAGAGGTCATGGATTTCCATTTTTGACGATCCGTTGCTAATTGTATCAAGTCCTGGTTATTTCTTAGACCCATGGTTGAGCTTTCTCTTATGATTGTTCTACGCAGGGTTTCTTTTGGTCTTCCTTGTTTTCTTTTGCCTGTTGGTGTCCACATGAGGGCCTGACTTGGGAGTCTTCTCTTGTCCATTCGAAGAACATGGCCGATGTAATTCCATCGTCTTCTCCTTATAAAATTTGACACATATTCTTGGTTGGTTTCTTTTCTTATTGTTTCATTTGATTTGAGATCACTCCATTTTATATTTAAAATTTTTTTTAACTACGAAGAAAAAATTTGGTATTCACACCTCCGCCGTTTTTAGTTGCTTATCTACATGCTCATATTGTTGTTCGTCCGTCGAGTCGACGAGGACCGCTCTAGTCATCCAAGGGTTGCTGGGACTGGTTTTGCCTATGTGTGCGCAAATGGCTGACGAGACCGATCCTGGCACGGAAGGTTCGAGAACAGAAAGGACATGGGACGAGTGGGTTGTCTCCTGGGGGGGTTGACAGCGCGGGCCTTTCGGACTTGCCTCTTCTTTTCTGCGGCGTTGATCCTGTTTGCCTCGCATGTCCTAGCACCTTCGTGGATGAATTGATCCATTGCAGCTTCTTCCCACATGTCTGGGTTTATGGCAAACGCTTTCAGAGAGGCTTTCAATGTGTCTTAAAGCGTTTATTTTGTCCACCATGGGACCGCTGGCCATGCTGGAGCTCGCCATAGAAGAGTCTCTTTGGTAGTCTCTCATTTGGCATTCGGGCTAGGTGCCTTGCCCAGTGAAGCTGTGACTGCATCAGGAGGGTGAAGATGCTGGGGAGGCCTGCTTTGGTTAGTGCTTTTGTTACTGTGTCTGGAGTTTTGTCCTGCCACTTTATGCCAAGGATCTTCCTGAGGCTTGTTGTGTGAAAGTGGTTCAGCTTTTTAGCATGGAGTTGATACACGTGCTCACATAGGTTACTATCAGCCAACAGGGTGTGTATGGCGTTACTCAGGTAATCCGCTGATTATACTATGTGTATTAGTATTGCTCACTCTAATGGTCAGCATGGGCATGGGTTTTGAGCATACGCGTGTTGTCTATCAGATACTATTATGGCTGTCTCTCAAAAATGAACACCCAGATTACAATGATAAATGAGTGATTTCTTATAGAATAAATACTTATAGTTGAATCCCCATGTGTTGGCAGAGTATAGTTTCTCGAAGAATGACAACTTTCTTAATGAGCAACCAATTTCTTCAATAGCTTTATACTGCTCAACATTAACCAATTCATCACTTAAGAAAGAAAATGTAACTCTTCTGTTATGAATAACTATTTCTTCAAAGAAAATTTCCTATACAAAATCTTGAGCATTCAGGCAGTACACAAAAACATATTTATTGTTGATTTCCACTAAACAGTTCACTGAAAAACTACCTAAAGTTAAACAAAGCAGTTTTTCTTAAGGGGGGAAAACGCGCGACTCTACTTCATTCATTTCATTGTCTTCCTTGACAAGCACACACTAACTGGGACAGCTTTGCTGCAATAAATGCATCTTTAATTATTTTAGACTACCATATGACGACGGCTAACTTTTCTGTAAAATATATAGAAGCTCTCAGTAAGTATTAGAGATCTGCTTTCAAATACCTGTTCAACATTTCAAATACCTGTTCAACATTTCAAAGACCTGTTCAACATTTCAAAGACATGTTCAACATTTCAAATACCTGTTCAACATTTCAAAGACCTGTTCAACATTTCAAAGACCTGTTCAACATTTCAAAGACCTGTTCAACATTTCAAAGACCTGTTCAACATTTCAAAGATCTGTTCAACATTTCAAAAACCTGTTTAAAATTTCAAAATTTCGTCAAGAATAAATACATATTTCAACAGTACAAAATTTCAATGATGAACTTTTTGTAATACACTGGAAAGGAATAAAAGCATCACACTTTATACTTGCTTTGTATTTATGTATCAAATTATGGTTTTATATTAATATTTATGAAAATATATGTCTACAGGGGACTTAATTTTTTATTTTCTTCTAGCATTTTCATAGGAAAAAGTCAATGGGGGTGATGAATGTTGTTACTACTTTTATTTTGTTACAGGCAGTTCGTGAGAGCACCTATGGCCGCCCTGGGGCTTGTTACATTGACTTATCAGGGGACATGATAATAAAGCAAGTTGAGGAGGCTACAGTCAGGTACTTCAACACAACATATAAAATTAGTGTTGTGCTGAAATATTACCAAAATGTTTACAATATGTATTTGTCCATTAATAAAGCGTTAATTTGTTGTTTTAATTAAACTATTCGTTTTTGTGTCATGTATTTTATTTTAAATCTTTATCTGTCCAATGTCGTATGACATATTTATCTGTACATAAAAAATTTCAAAGTATGGAAATGAACTTAAAACATAGCAAGTATAGATGTATACTTTAAAACATAGCCGGATAGCCAGGTATCTGCTAAGGATACATACATAAAAACATAGCTAGGTATGGATATGTACATAAAAACATAGCTAGGTATGTACATGTACATAAAAACATAGCTAGGTATGGATATGTACATAAAAACATAGCTAGGTATGGATATGTACATAAAAACATAGCTAGGTATGTACATGTACATAAAACATAGCTAGGTATGGATATGTACATAAAAACATATCTTGATATGTACATTAGGATAAACATTTTTGTATAATAATTTTGTTTAGATACCTGCCAGCTTGTCCTCCCCATCCTCTTGTTTTTGCTGATCCCAAGCAAATCCAAGATGCTGTCAGGCTGATTACCTTGGCTGAGAAACCTCTTGTAATTATTGGAAAAGGTAAATGTTTAAAATATTCTTAAATATTATATTATTAACAATAAATGCTTTCAATGGCATAATCATAATGATAATTTTTTTAATTGCTTGGCAGGAGCGGCATTTGAGGGTGGCAACTGGGGCGACTGCCCCAGGCCCCGCGCTTAGGTAGGCCCCGCGTTTCGGTCCTGAACATGTCTCGTCCTGGTCAATAGCCTATACATGTAGAACCAAAGAGTGGATGGTAGAATGTATGCTAGAAACGATTGTAAAGAAATGAATAAAAATTACACAATAATCAAGATATTTCATATTTTTAAATACTATAGCATACTGGTGCTTTGCGATCTTTACTAGTACTCTGGCACTAGGCCCCGCGCTTACCTAACGCCGCCACTGTTGCTTGGATTAGTGGATGGGTGGGGAGGGGGGTGTTGACCACATTGTAGAGGGAATTTTAAAATTTTGTGAAGTTACCTAGCAGGAATAACCAAAATGAGAGTACAAATAGCCAATTGAAATAGGAGGAAGACACAGGAGAAAAAATCAGTTGAAATTGAATTTTACTATCATTAGTATTATTCTCATAAATATAAATCTCTACTTTGTAATTAAAGTAAAAAATCTGTTTCAGTGCCTTGCTAAATATTCACCCTTGTTAAAACTCATAGAAGTTAGATACAACATTCACTTTATGCAGGTGCTGCTTATGCTCAAGCAGAAAATGAAATTCGTCAACTGATTGAAATGACCAAACTTCCATTTCTTCCAACACCAATGGGTAAAGGAGTTGTGCCAGATGACAGCCAGCTTTGTGTCGCTGCAGCTCGCTCAAAGTATGACTTGAATGTCAGGATATTTTTTTTTCTCCATTTGTAACCAATCACATGATAGAGTTTACAGAATAATTATTGACTTTTTTAATTTTCAGACAGGAAAAAGAAACTTGTTTTATGAAATTTAGAAAAGAATGTATATTTGAAATGTGATTAGCTAATGGATTTATTAATTTTTTTTTAGAAGGATGTAATAGATTTTATGTTGAAATCAATTATGATTACCTTAATAATTGCATCAAGTTTTTAATTTTGATGTTAATAGGTTTACATTGAGCTAATTTGAAATAAATTACCTAAAATAATTATCTATTATTCTAGGTGTAGATTGGGGGGGGGGGCAGTGGTAACCTGCTGGGCTGTCATACCAAGTCTGCTAAGAGCCACAAGGTCGAGCCTCTGCTGGCAAGGTCCTCGAGTTGAACCAGCTTCTAATGGCTACCTGACTTGGGTTGGGGACGTAAAGGGGGCTGGGCATTGTGCTAGCCACTTGATCCTTCCCTTTTATGGCATAGCTAACAAAAACGTGTGAGCGCCACTTCTCTGGCCCCACATAGGCCATCATGGTTTGAAAAGGGAATTTTACTTGATAGTGATATTTTAATTTTTTTTACTTATTATGTTAGGATTGGGTATTGAAAGTAAATATGTTAAATGAATTTATGAATATCTCTTATTACATTACATTGTTTTAATTGGAGTTAGTTTGTCATAAATGATAATATGTCAAGAATTAAAACAAATTAAAATTTAAATGTGTTTATACAAATGTTTTATGAAATATCTTGTAGGGTGGAAAAAAATGAATTTTGGACCATTAAGGCATTAAGGTTTAAGAGCAATTTGTTTTAAAATGAGATGCTCAATCATAAAATCATGATCTTTTTTGAGCACCAAGATTACTTTTTTAATATTTAATGTTAATGTTAAGTTCTTATTGGGGCCCATGAATAAATTTTTCTGTGCATTATGTGTAATTTATCTTCACTTATCACATGCAAACTGTGTTGAGTGTTAAAGTTTTATGTTTGAACATTTTAAAACATTTTATTAACAATAATTCCAGCACCTAGCTGGGTAACCTTTTTCATATTTATTAGCCATTAATTTTACATATGAAACGTTAAATTCACCACACTGTCTATAAGTGATAAAATTACAATGAAACCAAGTTAGATGAAGAAGTAAATATTTTACCATTTTATTAATTACCAAGACAGTGTCTCTGCTAGTACAACAGTAAATTATTTGTCTTATCTGTGCAGACGCTCTTTCTATTCAAAAGATTATTGCGTCCACAGACCATGTCGTTCTGTTGGCTAGTGGTGGAGTGTTCACAGGCCACTGGCTTGAGGGTTCCATGCTATTCCCAGCTGCCTTTGTTTCCATAACTAGTGTAAGGTACCCATTTAGAACTGGCTGGACTTGGGGACACCCTTGCACCAGGGAACAAATCCCTGCCTACACAGAGATTCAAACCCGTGACCATCGGTACGAAAGCCAAGCATGCATGCCACTCGACCAATGTGAAGGATAATAATATTACAGCTCTTATGATCTTTGACTAACATTTCTTTCTTTGTAAGAGCTCTGCAAGAGGCTGATGTCATTTTATTGGTTGGGGCCAGACTGAATTGGATGCTACATTTTGGAGCACCTCCCAGATTTAATTCCAATGTCAAGATTATTCAGGTGACTGTCTCCTGCTTTGATTTAAATGAGTTTAAGGGCAGTTGTAGAAGATAATTTGTGATTTTTGCATCCATTTATTTTACCATTGTTGTAGATGCTTATAATTAAATGGCTATATATTTTCAAAATAAATAATTCCTTCACTTTGGTTCCAAGAAAATTGTATGCAAACTTATTTAGAGTATAAAGTATAAAAATATGCTTTGCATTTTCAATGGCGTTTGTTTCAGGTTGATATTTGTCTTGAAGAGATAGGAAATAATTGCAAACCTGCTGTTGCCCTTGCTGGAGATATTATGGCTGTTATGCGGCAGGTAAATTTCATTCTAAACAGATTTGCTCTCAGAATAATTATACTTTCATAAATATGCTGTAGTGAAACTTGTTGATAATCATAAAAATTAAGAGCAAATAAAACTAAATTGTTACATTGATTCTATGGGAATTACATGTATAATTTGATAACATTTTATATGTCACAAATAAATTATAAGGATCCTTGCTATTAAAACATTATTATAGTAATTCAAAATATTTCTCTTGCTTAGCTGATTGGTGAGTTCCAAAACCAGGGACAATTCAAGTTCAATGCTAATTCATCCTGGTGGTCAATATTGAGGGATAAAATACAGCAAAACTTTCAAAATGTTCAGGTTGGTATCAGTGACTCAATTACTATCATAGACATTCACTAATTGTCTGTTATTCCCTATTTCCAAATAAATTAAAAACTGAAGTTATTGTTGAAGTTAAAGAATTTCTGGGAATTTGATCCTACAATTGAAAATATTTTAGCTGTTTATTGCATACTTAAGATTATATTCATTATGACAAAAAGAAGTAATAACATCTTTTTCAATATTGCAAACTTAGTTATTTTACATTATTTTATTTGTGCCAGGAAATGTCCAATGATGCTACTGTACCATTAAATTATTATGCAGCATATTCAGAGGTAATGTAAATTATATGTTATAAAATATTTTAAATAATTTTATACAATCTATGTGTATAATGCATCAGAACAAGCACAAGAGGAGGTTTGGCCTTAGTTTATGGTTGGCAAGCTAGGGTGGCACAGGTAGCTAGCCGCGGTGCACGTGTTTCTTTCTTTGTACTGTAGTTTGTGTCCATTCTTTCCCCACTTTCTTTGCACTATCTATGAACAAGTCTGTGGAGTATGCTACGCTGCAGGTCGTATCTAGTTTATATTATCTTTTTTAATAATTTAAGTTGTCTATGGATTTTACTTAATCCCACTAATACATGATACAAAATTTGAAATCTCAAATACAACTACATTACACATAACAAACTACAGTGTTGTCAATGATACCATTTAAGTTTTAATTACTTGCTTTGTATTGCTAGAAATATTGTTTTAAAAAATTTTTTTTGAGAAAACAGTTACAATTTCTAGGCTTGCTTTCATAATGACAGGTGCAGAAAGTTATACCTTCAGATTGTATTGTTATAAATGAAGGGTCCAACACAATGGACATTGGTCGAACAATGTTACCTAACTTGCTTGCCAGACACAGGTTAATTAATGTTCATTTACATCTTAAATTTAAATATTATTTTTTATATTTAAATAGCAAATATTAAGTTTGGAAGTCCTTGAAAAAAATCTTATGCCATTAAGTTTTATTTTACCTCTTTAAAAAAATTAAGATTTTTCTTTTTCTTTTTGGACAAGTGGAATGGCAATAATTGATTTTAAAAAATTATTAGAAATAGATGTCTTTAAAAAGCATGATTAAACTTTGGGTTGTTTTT
The DNA here is from genome assembly GCA_002072015.1 of Radix auricularia. Classification (NCBI taxonomy): domain Eukaryota; kingdom Metazoa; phylum Mollusca; class Gastropoda; family Lymnaeidae; genus Radix; species Radix auricularia. The sequence continues at coordinate 533,674 of MUZC01004478.1, read as the reverse complement.
TTTTCTAATGAAAATGTCTTCTTAGGCTTGATGCTGGCACATTTGGAACCATGGGTGTAGGAATAGGATTTGCCCTAGCAGCAGCAATATACTGCAGGGATTATCATCCCCTCAAGAGAGTTGTTTGTGTTGAGGGTGACAGTGCTTTTGGGTTTTCAGGAATGGAGGTGGAAACAATAGCTAGGTACTAGTCAAGGAATTTAAGTTTCTTTATAAGTATAGTAAGTTTGTTTAAGCCAACAAAAAAAAACCTAGAACCAATTTTTAAAATTGTAATTATTTTTTTCCTTCATGCATTCTTAGGTTTCGGTTGAAAGTTATAAAATTTTAAAGGAATAAATTTAATTACATTAAATTATTATAGAAGTCTCTAAGCTAAGAAGTAGCATAACATTTTAATGATGTAAAATTTATCAACTCAACAGAGGAAATTTTTTAGATTTAGTATAGAAATATTATCGCACTTTGATTTGGATAGATAAGCAAAAAGCTCTAAATACACCATTAATTAAAAAATTATCCAAAATACCAAAACCTATGGAATGTTTGAAAAAGCTTTTGAAAACTTTCACTTTATCCATATAATTTTTGTAAAGGTATCGACTGCCTGTGATTATCATAATTTTTAACAACAATGGTATATCTTTTGGCATCAAAGATGAAATGTGGGAGGCTGCTGAAAAAACTGGAGATCTATTACTTACGTATGTACTGCTTCAAAGAATTGAAACTAAACAATTTTGACATAATTTTGAATGTAAATTGTATGTTCTTTCTTCATATTCATTAATGTAGACACACTAGAACTAATATTTGATACATTTTTTTTTATCTAGTTAATAGCTGTATTTAATAATATAAGGAACTTACAACAGTAACTGCTCTAACATAATGTATGAATTTTTTTTTTAAATCATAAATATGGATATTTATCAGCCTTTTCACTAACATCAAGATGTGTCACTTCTAAAAATAAAAATTGGTTGCTTTAACAAAAAGGCTTTATTTTTTCTCCTATTATAAAGGTGTCCCATTCTCAGTGGGATCCTACTCACCATTGGGTGCCCTCTGCCACCCCAAATTTTGCTATTAATGACTTCCACAATGGGTTCTTATAGCATAATGGAAAGAAATTCTTTGTTGGATCCATGTCACCCATTGTATCCCTTCACTCATATGACAATGATGGCTATGTTTGAAAATATATTTATAACACTATAATGCTCATAATAAAAAAGCAAATTTGAGAGCCCCTGTCCCAAAATGGGAAAAAAATTATAAATATAATATAATATACACACATTTATATACATACAATTATATACACTTTTAAGTTTTTTTTAAATCATGCGTGAATCATAAGTTTAACTTCAATTTAGAAGATAAAGAACTTATATGGAGCAGCACTAATAATTGATTTTACACAATTAAAAATTCTTGCTAAGAGGAATGTAAGCTGGTTTAACGAGAAGTTAGAAACATTTTTTTCATATGGTGTAAATTTCAGAGTTCCACCAACATCACTTCAGCCTAACACAAGGTATGAGAAGATCATTGAGGCTTTTGGTGGTAAAGGTTATTTTGCTCGTTCTAAAGAGGAGCTTCAAAGGAGTATGGAATCGGCTATAACTGACACAAAAAATCCCTCAATAATAAATGTAATGATAGATCCAATGGCTCAACGAAAAACACAGGTAAATATTGGAGAGTGGTTTTCTAATTATAACTATAATATTTTATGTTAAAGAAAGAATAAGGAAGTAATGCTTTTATAAAAAAAATTTTTTAAAATCTTGATTTAATCTAAATAAGCCTCAACTTAAATATAGCAGAACAAGTTTTTACATCAGCTGGATTTATTTCCCAGTTTAAATAATTAGTTAATAGCTAAGCAGCTACCAGATTTATTTAAAAGACAGGATATTTAAAGTAAAGACAGAAATATGTACCTTAATTCACATTTAATTAAACAATTTTTGAATTGTATTTATGTAGTTGCACAATGGGCAGTCACTTGCAGCTATGTTTGGATCTACTTAAAAATATTTTTTGTAAACCTGTAATCTTTGAACTAAAAATATGACCACCTGAAGGCTACAAGTACAAGGAAACACTGTACAACTAATGATTTTAAATTTCTAAACAACTATAAATTGATGTAAATGTATGCATATTGATTTTAAAGGTGATTGGATGGTGATTTTATTTTTAGCCAACTATATATGGCTACTCTAAGAAACTGAAAAATAAAATGTGTTGGTCCATGATTCAATAGAAAGTGGTCACAAAAAGCTAAAATAAAAATCCCGGTAAAAAATCTTCAGTGAGATTATAAGTTTAAATTTAACTTACCATGAAAAGTTTGCTATATTCAATGTGCTTTTCTATAAAGTCACTCTTACCAATCAACCAGTTCCTTTTCCTTACAGTAAGCCATAATATTGGCCTGTCCGTGTCAGTGGATAATAAGACATTTTTAATAATTTATTTTTCTTCATAATTTACCTTCCCAATAACTTTCATTAATTCTTTAGTCACAAGTATTAAAATAAATTACTTTCAATGTTTGTTTTCTTTCAGGAGTTTTTCTGGTTAACAAAATCCAAGATTTGATGGTAATTTATATTTGTATTATTGAATCCCATATCTGCAAAGATATAAATAGGAAGGTGAAGCACTTATATATGAAGTTATATATGTATGCATACAGCGACAGAAAAGAATACAACAAGTTTGTCTTATTGAAAATATTTTTTTAAATAGTCATAAATGGACTCACACTGATCATCTAATTGCAAATTAATAAGCTTTACTACAAAGACAAAGTATGTTAAGGGGTTCCAAATTCTCAAGATTTTGATGGCATTGTTAAATAATTAATATTGTAATATTTTTATTTATTTTTTAAATATGAGGGTTAAGAAACTAATTAATAGAGCACTGCCTCTTTGAAATGCAGGGCAACTCAAGTGATTAATGATTAATGCTACCTTAATTTTGTCTCATCTGCATTGATAGTACTGTGAAAAACAAGAAAATTGATATTGGAACTTATTTTCTATTTCTATTAATCAAAATAACTAAGATTTTTTCATTTAAGTAAATTTTTTACCAATAATCACAGTATTAGTACTATTACTTGAAGCCATTTATGAAAAGATTATCATAAATTGTGATATTGAATTGATATTCAATGATATCCTTAAAATCTGTTCATGTGAAAAGATTATCTTGAACTGTATATGTGAACAATCTTAAAAGGAAATAAAACAATTTTAAAAAGTGTATCAGTATACAAAATTTTGTTCTAACTTTATTATTTTAAAAAATTTTGTTTGTAGTTACAGAGAATTCAAATTATTAACAATATTAATAATATAATAGCTGTTCATGTTTCTAAGGGCACACAAATTCATTTACTCAATGCACATTCATCATTCCATAAATGTTATACATAAACAAAATAAAATGTATCAAACAGTGTCATATTTGAAGTAGCCCACTATGCATTCCCACAAAACAAAGATATTTTATGACTGTTTCTCATTGAATTCTGTTATTTCCAGCTGCTTTTTTGTATCTTTAGCCAATGTCTTATACATTGTCAGTGCCTATGTGTGGAAAAAATTATTTAAAATTGTGAAATTTAGTGAGGTAAAAAAATGGAATTATATTAGCTTCTAGTACACCTTTAAGTACTGAACATAATTCAAAATAATTCTTTCAATTCAAACATTTTAAAATAAATAAAAATCCTAAGTCGTTTAGGCTTCAGGATTTGAAATTAAAACACACTTTTTGAAAAAAATGATAACTATACAAAAATGGTTAGTGAAAATATAATCTGTTATACTGACCTGGGTTACCATTGCTGGAACATCACCACTGTTTGCTGGAAGTATGACTGTATTGGTCTCTTTGGCAAGGTTACTGAAAGCTTTAACATACTGCTCCGCTATATTCATTGATACAGCATTCAACCCATTCTTAAAATAAAAAATATATATATATTTCAAAGCAATTTAAAAAGGCGGACCCTACAACCTTTAGAATATACAAGGACTTAAAAATTCAATGATTACTGTGTTGAAAACATTTGTACAAAGCATTCCTCTAACTTCATTTCCATATTTCAAATCTTATTTCATAAATATTTCAATGAAAATAAAGCAAATAACTAAAATACATGTACCTCTTTTCCTAAAGCTTGCGAAATAATCTCTATAGATGTAGCCCTCGCTTGAGCCTTGGCTAGCATTGCTTCTGCTTCACCTGAGAGGAAAATTTTTTTGAAGTTCACAACAATCTTGTTTAAAGTAAAAATGGTAACACTGATTACAAAACTCACATATTTAAGTTATGAGGATATTTATTCAACTGACCTTGAGCTTGATTAATTTGCTCAGCTCGATGGGCTTCAGAATTTAAAATCCTAGATCTCTTCTTGCCTTCTGCTACATTAATATCTGCTTCCCTGATACCTATAGAAAATAAATAGTGCTTGAATTTAAGTGTTTATACATGAAACAAAACAAATCTGCAAAATGCTTTTATTCCCTTGAAGGCATAAATAACCATGGCATCAATTTTTACACCACTCTTGTTAACAATAGGGGGCACGGTGGTCTAAGTTGTAGCGAGCTGGACTACCGAGCAAGAACCCGTGTCGCGGGTTCGAAACCGCGGATCTGGCAAGGCCCCCGGGGCATTGTGCTAACCATGCTCCTTAGTGGTCAATGAAACTTGTGAACGCTACTTCACTTGCTCCCATGGACCTTCATGGTCTGTAAGGAATCAATTTTTTTTTTTTTCTTGTTAACAATAATCAAAATTTAAATTTTGTTGTTTATCATCAGATGAATTTTCAACTTCTTTGTCAATTTCACTACAACTAAACTAATAGCACTTTTCGTATAATTCATCAGAAATTTAAAAATCACTATCTTATTCATAAAAGAAAAAACGAAACAACACTTCTTACTTATTCATAAGTGTTGTACTTCTAATTACTAATTGCTTCAAAGACTTCATTCAAGCAAATAAATTCCAACTTTATGAAAGGGAAATCATCATAAATTGCATTAAAAGTAATTATTGTTAAATAGTTGAGAAAATAAATGAAACAAGCCAGCTTTAATTAATCAATGCCATTGTCGACCAGTCATATATGTCTTTTTAAAATCAACTTCTGGATCATTGAACTGAAGTAAAAGAGTTAATAAAAAACAGGTGGGAAAATACTTGGCCATTATTCGTTTTTTGTCTCAGTTTATCTAACAATTGTAAGGTAATTGAAATTTTATAGTCACTAAAAAAAAAATTGAATTCTGCACTTTTCCCATCCCATCCCCTATTTGTTGATGCAGTTTATGAAGGGTAACTTTAAAAATCCATCTATATATTGAAATTCAGTTTTTTTTTAAACAAGGAAAGAAGTCAAAATTTACCTTCAGATTCTAGAATAGCTGCTCTCTTCTTTCTTTCTGCCTCTACTTGAGTCTGCATTGCCTCCTGTACTTTTGCTGGTAGTTTCATGTCACCTAATAAGAGAACAAAAAACCTAAGAATTTGCTTTATTTTTTAAAATATACATAACTCATTATCTCCATTTTAATATATATCTCTATATATAAAAAAAGACTTCTTTATTCTTCTTAAAATGGATATGCTGATGTTTAAGCATAAACTTACATACAAAAAACTTTATTCTCTATCATTAACATTTGAAGCCCCACAGCACGGTAATGCGCGCCTTGTCTCTAATCCCAAAGCGCCGTAAAGCATGCCTGGATAGCACTCTCTTTAGTAATGAAATCATATAAAGTAAAAACTCTTCATTTAGTGAGAGAAGCTTTAGTCAACTTCGGGATATGTTGGTGTTTGCTTTCGCAAAGTTTTTTGGTAGTTTTTTTTTGTTTTTTTGAAGATGTGATTTTGCTTTTTTGTAGAAATAATAGTACTTAACTACAGGTAAAAATAGTATTAAACACAAGACGGTCTTTTAGATACGTAAAATAACCACTCTTATCCTAAAAGATGATGTCAGTATGACAATAATAATATAAATATGTTTTTAGCAATTTTTTAAAATTCATAACCAGTTGATTGCATAAACGTGAAAACCTTACAGGACTGAGGCAGAAGTTTACAGAAAACCTTATGGGACTTTAAACGTTAAACCAGATTTTTTTATAGTAATGAAAAAGTGATACTTACGAATCTCATATCTCATGCATTTAATTCCCCAGGCATTGGAAGCATGATTTATTGCATCTTTAAAATAAAAAGTATGAATGTACAGGCAATGAATACTGAATGAGAATATTTAGTGCTACACAATAATTATTATAAATTGAATGTGTTATAACAAAATAGTAAGTGCTGCATCAAATGTACACATATTCACATAAAAATATTTAAAAACAAATCTGCAAGGTAAACAAAACTTCTCAACAACAAAAATAAGTGTAACATTTTTAACTCTAGCACATCATTTATCATGATTTTTAAGTGTAAAAATCAGTATGAAAATTATTCTTGATAATGATAAAATTATATAGTTTTGGGGGATAAGTTTAAGACCCCAAAAAAATCTTTTGCTAAACTGCTTAGCAAAAAACTATTCTTCACTATATTTTTTTTATTTAAACAAATTAATGATGCCATAAATACCTTGGAACATTTGGATAAAATTGTAAATGAAAATAAAGCTCTTAAAAAATATTATTGATTTTAAGTTTTTAGTGGCAAACATTTAAGAATCCTTATAATATGCTACTGGCTCCAAACTAAATTCAAAACTCTTAATGGCTTAAATTACTGTATTAGATTCTGTATAAGAATATCTATACTTACATGGGTCTCTGGATTCTTTTTCAATTAATTTTGGGTATTTTAATGATGCAAATCAAAGTTACTAAATAAGGTTTAACGTTTGAGCATGTTTGCATTTGACTGTTTTTGGGTTTATAAAAACTAGAGCAAATATCACTAATGAATCTTAAGAACATATTAACTATAGTGTATCTATAATGTATCTTAAAAATGTATTAACACTATCATAACACAAAGGAATTCCCAAAATAATTGCACAAATCAACACTCACCTACAATAGCAATATTTAGTGATTCCCTTTCTCTGAAAACTTTATCTAATGAAATTTTTCCTATTTCTGACCTCATTGTTGTCTGAGCTAGTTGAGTAATAGCATATTCTGGATCTTCAACTCCATAAGATGCCTTGCATCAAAATTGAATACACACATTTTAAAATTAGTAATATAGAATTATATATACAGTTCATTAAAAATAGAATAGTTTCGTGGCTAGAAGAAACTTGGTTTCATATATCTTTTTAAATACATTTAGGATAATTATTTTAAAAAATCTAAGTACATAATGAGAAAAATAGCTACAAGTAAGCATTTCTCAATTCCACTTATGCCCCATATTAAATATCCACCCCCTTAGAATAACAAGGTTCTCAAAATGAGTTATAGCCACCAGATTATTGTCCATGTGTTAATCAATCATGGTAAAAATGTGAAAGCTGTATCTTGAAACAATTTTGTAGGAAATGCTGAATAACAAGGTTCTAACTCTATCTAGTCATACTAAAATCAAATTTTCAAACGCAAATATCTTATATCTTAGATATACAGACGCTCCTTCTATGCAGAAGATAATTGCGTCCACAGACCATGAGAGATGATCTGTTGGCAAGTGATGCAGCGGTCACAGGCCACGGCTATAGGGGTTCCACGCATTACCCCAGCCGCCTAACTATTGTCTAGTTAGGTACCCATTCGGAGCTGGGTGACTCGGGGACTCCTCAGGCCCCGAGAACAAATCCTCTCTTTCGTGTGGATTCGAACTCGTGACCATCAGTATGACAGTCGAGAGCGCTACCTCTCGGCCACCACGTCCCACCAAATATCTCAGTTTGTCTCAAGGTTTACATAGAACCTTGTTATTCTAAGGAGGCGATATGTCAAAGTAACTTAATTCTTAAACTCACTTTATAAGCATCAACAACTTTTAGATATAATACAGCATCCATTGTTAGAGTAACATTGTCTGTGAAAATTGTTAATAAAACTTGAAAACTGCAATGAACAGCTTTAAATACATAGTGTAACCTTATTTGTTTACAGTAATAATGTGAACAGTGGGTATTTTTAACTAAGAGAAAACTTTGGTACCTTTGTCACTTAAATTACAACTGATCAATTAAACCTAATACAATCTGTTTATATTTTTACAAATGTATAAAAAAGAAAATTGAACATTTAACTTTTAAATTTCATGATTTACAAATTTCAAAAGAGTTTTTAAAAAGTGCTTTTGAAATAATAATTAATTGTTTTATTTAGATAATCTTACCTAAAGTAATTGCAGCCTGATGAGGAACATCTATTGCAATTTCTTTTAAACTCTGGACATATTTTATAGTATCAACTATGGGCAAAATCACATTAAGACCCTGTAATGTATCATTTCTTACATATTTACATATACAATTATATCAAAAGCTCATGTGTTAACTAAAGATTCCACTCTAAATCTTTGCTATCAGATAATTTTAAGTAGATAGAATTAATAACAGAAGTAGTGGTAAATATTTTTGGAACTCCGGGAAGTCATAAAATTTGTAACTTATTTTTTAAAACTTTTATCTATAAACAATAGCACTCTTAAAATAGTTTGTATCAATAAATGTAATTTAATGGCTCATTGTAATTTTAAAGATTCTATGAAATAATCTAAGTTTCTAACACTTTACCGGCTCTAATATTTGATTGAACTTTCCAAATCTCTCAACAACCCAAGCCTCTTGCTGGGGTACAAACAATATCACTGTGTTTATCGGAAGTCGTGATCTGTGACGAATACTCTGTTCAGCATATTTCAAAGTATTCTGAAATTATTTCAAAGGTCGAATTTTAAAATAGTAAAGTTTAGAATATCTAATAACAATATTTTAGTTATTATAGTTTTTTCTATAAATAAATAATTTGAGCAAACAAAATGAGTGAAAAAATCTAAAAGTTTGGAAAGTTGCAAAATTATTAAAGTAGTTAGTGTTGGTGAATTTAAATTTGGTTAGTCTAGCAGTAATCTATTAGCCTATTATAACTACTAACCACAGCTACAACATACATTCCAACCCATTGGAATAAAAAAAAGTACAAAGAGCCCCCCAAAACAGTCCCAGCCAAATTCCATAAGACTAGTGTATGTTAGATCTCCTTAACTCTAAGATAGATTTTTGACGGCTTCCAACCTTCCTTAGTTGAATTTTCCAAGGCATTTGCTGCATGCTGTGACTCTTTTTAAAAAGAAAAATCTTATTTCCCACATCTGACTGTGGAGTGAGTAAAGTGGGGGAGGAGAGCGAAGCTGTCTCATCTCACGGTCTTGCTTCCTTTCATATGAAACATCAGACACCGCCTCTCTTTCCTGTCAACCCTTCTAGCCGGTATGGCTGCTCCCCCCATCTCAATTAATCAATATCAACATTGTTCTTGACTTCTTGACTAATCTGCGCCTATTACCTCATTTTCCCTAACTCGTAACTCAAAAACCTCATTAAGTTGAATTTTTTCGGGTCCCTTTGAGTCAGGTGCTACCATATTAAAAATATTCTTGGGGAGGGGTCTAGACTGAAACGGAATTGGGATTTTTTTCACCATGCGCAGAACGATGCGCGAACAACTGTCGAAGTACCTATTTTTGGCACAGGTATGCCGAAAACGCTCCGTCTCAAAAGGGTTAATAATTATATATAATAATTGTGAACATGACTGATAATAATATTAATTAATTATTTATGTTTCTTATCAACTAATTTATTGGGTAAAATCCTACTTAACGTTCCCACTCAACATGGCCACCATCTTTGTTGATATGCAGCGTACGAAAGAAATTGGAAAAATCAACTATTAAAATTCTAAAACTAAACCTAACCCTAAATTCACAATTAGGTAAAAGCGAAGCATGTTGACCTTGACGTCACGGTCATGGCGGCCTTCTTTGTTGTTATAGCACGTCCTTTAAAAAGCTTGAATATTAAAATTCTATAGCTATACATAAATACCTAACCCAAACCCTAAAACCTTCAATTTTACGAAAATTCTAAAGCTATATCTAATCCAAACCCTAAAACTTAAAACCTTCCATTTTTTATAATCCTTTTAGAATTTATAGAACTCTCTTTTCCATCAACCGGTAGCGTCGTGACGTCACGGTCAACATACTTCGCTTCAGCCCACAATTATATCTAAACCTTACCCAAACACTAAATTAACAAATAAAAATTGTAAATCTAAACCTAAAAAACAAAGGAAGAGTACGCAGAATTAATTGCTATATAACCCATTTAGGAACGCCCGGATTCAGCCATTTATTGCACTGCAAGTTAAGTTTATGATGATTTCTTTAAAAGTGCTGTGACTGACATTCTTATTTTTCAATTTTAATCTTCAGTCTCCACTTTTTAGTTGACTTCACTTTCTTAACTTAATCACTTAATGACACTGACTGATGTTTGTGTAAAACTGTGTTATGTACTGTTAAGTCACTGTCAGCAGTGTCACAGTCACAGGTCTAGTCTAGTGTAATAATTACGGAGTGTCTACTGCTACGACAAAGTAACGGCAGACAACCCGCACGGATGTGGCTGGTGCTACGACATATCGTAACGCCAGCAACATCTGCCCGAGTTGTCTGCCGTTACGACAAGTCGTAAACAATTTTCTGTATTTTCAATTATGCTATTATTAATACTTTAATACTAAACTATAGCTCTCATAATAAAATATCATGAACACTAGATAAGCTTATTAATGAATTTTAAAGGATTAAAAAAAAAAATAGATTGAGCCATCAATTAAAAAAACAGTTATAAATTTAAAATATTACACTTTATCAATAGCTTCGCTAGATCAAGTGATAGTATGGTTGCTTCCGAAATGATATACTATCGATAGCGGGATCGAATCCCGTTGCCGTCATGTTTTTATTTAAAATTTCATTAAATATTATAATTATTTTTTAAAAATCATAATGAGTATGCTGATAATTTTTGTTATTATTCTGAAAAGCAGATATGTTGAATAAATCTGTTAAAATAAAAATATTTAGATTTTAGACATGTCGTAACGCTAGCAACATCCGACCGGGTCGTCTGCTGCTACGACAGTCGTAAAAATGTGATATGTGCTTACTTACAGTTACGACTAAAGCTGTATTAAATTATGCTAATACTACTATATTTTTTTTATATTCTTTTGATTCGTGAGTTGACACTCAGTCGGCATCATCAACGAAAAAGGTGAGGCGTGAGTTTAAAAACTGACTATAAACCATCACTGTTACTTAATTGTTTTCAATATATTTTTGAAACATTCTCTGAATTGAAGGCATCGCGAAGAAGTGCTGAACGCAAGTGGGGGAGGGAAGCATAGTGCATCGTACCCAGCAGACTTGCTCGTCATAAAAAGTGCAAAGAGAGGCGGGGGGTGCTGAAAAAACGGACACAAACAGCAACACGAAGTAATAGTACTAATAGTAATAGTGGGAAAGGCGAGTAAACGAGGAGTCCTATGCGGTTGTTATTACCTGCCCCCTCCTCCATAGTATTAGTATTAGTAATAGAGTGAAAATGAGGTAGAAGTAGAAGGATGAATGGAATGGTTTCCTGTGACAAGTCTGCACACGGCACATTTTATTATTCCACACGAGACGAATTATTTTAGGCCTACATTCTAGCGATTGTGCGCGAATCGTTACTTGAGGATTTTCATTTACGGCTTTAGGCTTTACGGTATACTAAATTTTAATGGATCGGCATTACTTACACAAGTATACTATAGTCATAGTATAGCAAAATCGGCTGATATATTTATAATAGATAGACCAATATTATATTAAAATTAAATCTATATAAATAATTTATTTAAATAAATTTAGATTTTAGAATTAATGCACACACAAATAATGTCGTATTATAATATATATGCGTATGCAATATAAAGAAGTGACTAAAACTAGTCGTAGCAGAAGTTGCGTATGTCGTAGCACTAGTTTCCTGACTAGCGCTTCGACATGTCGTAACGCTAGCAACATCCGACCGGTTCGTCTGCTGTTATGACAATCTTGTCGTAACGCTAGCAACATCCGACCGGGTCGTCTGCTGCTACGACAAAATTGTCGTAGCGCTAGCCACATCCTAATAATTAATAATAGGTTAATATTAATAGGCATAGGTATTTTAAATAGTATTAGTAATAGTAATTGAAATGTTAGATCATCAGAATGACTATACTTAAACTATACTATACTTATACTGTATACTATACTGTAACTATACTATACTAAGTATAATACTACTGAGAATGAGAATGTGTTCACTTCAACATACTTTTTCTTTAAGTAAGTTTCATACCTGTAATAAATTAACAGCTCGGCGACTAGTCACAGATCGTAACATGGTAAGAAATAATATAGTTTATCAAGTAAATAGAAATTTATAAACTTAAACCCTTATTACTTATTATATTAAACTACGAAATAAGTTGGCATATTGCATAATGAAATGAAGGTCTAGTAACGGCAATGATGGGTTTTTTTTATATTTAAATAAGAAGTACAAATTGTTACGCTGATATCGATAAATATATGCTTTATAATGCACCTACATATTCGATACTAATAATGTAAAATAATTCTCGGAATCGTCCATATTTAACTGGATGTAGTAAAGTGTAGTGTGTATTTAAGCAGTTTTAAATGTATAAAAATTAAGTTAAAAAATCTTTAAAGAAACAAAACAAAAAATTATAAACTAACTTTTTAAAATAATATTTGATCTTATTTAGTTACTAAATTATAAATCTAAGGTTGAAATCTTTACCATAGTCCATAGTTTAGATACTTAATTACACAAAATTTTAAATGCCCATTTCGATAGGTCATTCAAAATAAGTTTTAATAAGTTATTAATAGACATAATAGTAATTAAAATTACTATCATCCACTTTGATCACTTTGGTCCACTATCAACTAAGTTAGTACTAAGTTAAGTTGATAGTGGACCAAAATGGATAGTAATTTTAATTACTAAACTTAAACTAAATTATAAATTGTCTAAATAAGTTAGTTTAGAGTTTAGACATTTAGTTTAGTTACTTAGTGCTGATAGTAGTAGTAGTAGTATTAGTATCTTATTAATTTTAGTAATTATGATAATTCAAATTCAATACTAATATTTACTAGACTAATATATCATTATTATTTTTATTATTATAAAAATAATTTATTATATATTATTATTATTATTAATATTATAAATGATAATGTACATATTGGCATGATCATGAGTAGTAAACTAGTAGTATGAGTCATGAGGAAAGTGAAATACTCAAAAACTTTGGGCACTACTGACTACTGTAGACTGTAGATCAGGTTTTATGTTTCTAGTTAAGTTAGCCTCAGCCTCAACTGATGATACTTACTTAAATTTAAATTTTGGCTTAGGAAGCCTGTTCAGTTCTAGTTCAGATTATCTCTGCCTTATCACAAATCACTGCCTTGTGGTTTCAGCCTGGTTTGTTTGTTTGTTTTTTTTTCCATTTTTAAAAAAAAAAATTATTTATTATTTATCTATGATTCTATGATGTTCATTGCTAACTGGAACCGACAGTTGACAGAGGTTTAATTTAATAATTTATATAATCCATTAATCCATAATGCAATATCAATAATCTCCTGATAGAACCTGGGTTTCCAACCTATGAATGCCTATGAAATGTTCTTCAAAGCTTGCTTTGTGGTTGGTCGCTCACTTTACCCATAAAGTTTTTTTTCAGACTGGTAGATTAAAGTGAAAAATGTATCTGTGTGGTTTGTATGGATGGTACACCATCTATGCTACAAAATGATTCTAATTTAGGCTTTTAGAAAAAAAGTAAACAATCTAGCTCCTTTAATCAAGGCAAGGGATTCCATTGCATGATTCTCTCCAACATCTCTGCAAGAGGTACTTAATTCACTGATAAAAATCTAAAATTACATTAAAACTAGAGTTCTTATTAAAGAACTGTGGAAAGACATGTATTCTGATCACAAAATTCTTCTTTTCTACACTGCAGTTTGCTTGTTGTTTAAAGTAAATCTTTTGAATCATGCCTATGAATCATGAATTAAAGGATGAAATCAGGTTGTCCCTGGAAGTGACATAACCTTTTTGGTATATTTTATGGACGAAGATTGGTTGAAAATAGTAGCATATTTAGCAGATGTATTATAACAGACATATAGGGTTATTCTAAACTTCTGTGAAAGGAAAGGGATATTATCTTATTTCATGATAATCTCAGATAATTTTTATCCAAGCTGCAAAACTGGCGAAAAAAAGTATGTCTTGGAAACATTGCCATATTTGAGAAACTGTCCTGTGTGGTAGATGATTTCAATGTGAAATAAATTAAAATTTGAAGGGCATCTCATATCTCCCATGAACTGACAGAATAAGAAATTACAGTGTCAGAATATCCATTCTCCTTCTCTTGTTGTAGCAAGCATTTCCGCTGAATTACAAGTTAGTTCTTGGATTTGTGGATTGATTTGTTGGCAAGTAACTTGTTTTATGAAAAATTGCTCACACATCTTTAGTGTGGTATGTGTCATTCATACCCAAATGTGACAATACTTGCCTTTTTAGTTTTAGTTCCATTTGTGTCTACATATCTCTGTGAGAGTGGATTTACAACTCTTCGTGATTTAAAAAAAATGATTGAAATAAATTAAATGTTGAGAATGATATAAGTTTGGCATTAACAAAAACTCACCCAAGAATTCGGAAGCTAATTAATGACATGCAAATTCAACCATCCATTAAATCAGAAGTAAACAAACAGGGATAAATTACCCCATTTGGGGTAAAAAGGGAATTCTTGGGGGTAATGAAGACTCATTGAGGACACATAGAATCTGATATATATATTCAAAATCTGTACACTTGGAACAGCAAACTGTTGAATCAGTTCCTTCCAGAAAACGTATTCTATAAATTCGAGTTAATTCTTTTCTAGACAGCCTGATGAGACCAATATATCATGTAGAATAGGACTTGTAGATAAAGCTTTAAATAAAATACAAAATACACAAAAACTTGTGTAAGGAAAACAATAAATGTGAACATAAAATTAAAGCTGCAATAAATCATTTAGACCCTGAAGAGTAATATATTATATAGAATAGGACTGCGATAAAGCTTTTAAAGAAGCTTTTCAGATTCATTTATAGACACTTGTCAGCAAATTTCCCCATAAGGTTCATTGGTCCATGTGCAATGATTTGTGCAAAGTAAAAAAACTTGTGTGCAAACTTGCACACCATCCATATTATGTGCAACATTTTACAAAATTTGCTGCGGGGTAATTCTTAACTGTTGTGTCGCGTCAGTCAAATACCTTTACGGCTGCGCAACTGTGCAGCTTAAAGGGAACATTGCTTGTCAGGTTTCTAAAACTCACCAGATTCGTTTTCTTTTGGCAGAAGGGGGTTACAATGTTCCTCCAAATTCTCAAGTCATGTGGGCAAGTCCTTTCTCTTTTGGTGGTAATGTCAACAGAAACTTTTATATTTTGGGGTAAATGGCAAAAAATTTCACCAATAACTGCTTTAAATTATTTATAAAGTGAAAATATAATTATACTAAAAAAGGATGGTCACATGGCTTTTAGAAAAAGGTTGGGAACATATGTAACAGATAAGATAATTAATAGTAATACTTAATTATTTGGAAAACTATATGGGTGTAAGTACTGTAAATGTGACTTGTAGCCAGCAGATATAACCATAATAGATATTTTTCATATTATCTATATATATATATAATCACCAGAAATAAGGACAAGCATAAGTCGTGTGCAAATCTTCTTCTTCTGCGTTATCAAAATCTTTTAAAAGGAGGATTTAGATCACAAGCCCTATATCCGTGTTGTATTGCGCTGTGGCTGTCAATTGGCTCAGTCCATCATACAGTTTATCATGGAGGGTAGCTTTCTGGGGCCAAATGGTTGTTCGGGTATGTGGTAAAGAGGGCAGTTTTGCAGCACATGTTTTGCGTTCTCTGCAGCTCTTCCGCAGGGGCACATTTCGGTTTCTCCAATTCAAAGTTTGCGGAACATGTGCTGCCTAAGTTTGTTGTGGCCCATCCTTAGCCTGAATATAATGTTTTGAAATTGGCGGGGGAGTTTGAAGAATGCATCGCTTTCTGGGGGGTTGATTTTCAGCTCGGACCATCTTTCTGCTTCACTGCTTTTGAGAAACGCCTTTATTTCTTCGGGGTGTAGGGGTTGGTCTGTCTGGATTTGTTTGCCTCCAGTTTTTGCCAGGGAGTCCGCTGTGTCATTTCCTTTAAGTTCCACACGGCCTGGGATCCATTGGAGAATAAGTTCTTTTGTTATTTTACTTAGATTCAGTAGTTCTATATTGAGTGAGTGATTGATTGAGTTGTTTGGGTTTTGGAGAGACTGGAGCACTTTTTTTTGCATCAGTGAGGATGTCAATCTGACTGCTTTTGGAGAGCGGGTGGGTTGTTAAAGTTTTTGCAGCAAGCTCTAGTGCTTTTCTTTCTGTTCTAATGCTATCTGAGAGTCTTACTAAGGCAGTTGCTTTTTCAAGGTGTTCTCCATTAGGACATTCTATAAGGATGCCTGCTCCTCCATTTTTTTTTTTTTTTACTGAAGAGCCATCAGTGTAGACTCTTATCCATGAGTTTTCAGGGTATTGATCTCTGATGTTGTTTTTTACAGTTTCTTTCAGTATGTTAGTTGCATAGTCAGATTTTATTCCTATGTTGCTTAAATTTTCTCTGATTTTTAGAGTAGGACTTGAGTCCCGGGGTGGGAACTGGCTGTGGGGTTTGGTCGCTTCAATCATGATGTTATCAATTTGTGTTTTTGACTTAAGTTAGAATTTCCCCTTTGGTTCTGTTTTCTTGGTCTTGTCTGATACATGTATAGCCTCTAATAGAGAAGCACAAGTTATTGTTTAGGTGCAATGTGCAAATTAGCATGGAGAATAACCCTCGCTAGGGTCAATTGTTCACAGATTATAGTTGACAAGCGAGGGGGAAGCAGGGTGGGAGGGGGCAGGTAACAAACAACCGCTGTGTGCATGTCTCGAGGCCAACAATGCATTGGCGGTTCACTCGCATTGTTTTCATTTCTTGGTCCTGCTGTTTGTGTCTGTTCTTTCCCCCGTTCTTTGCACTAGCCATGAGCAAGTCTGCAGTGTATGCTTTGTGAGGGTCGTATCTAGTATATTCATAACTGACTAAGTCAAAACAGTGAGCTCAGGCTTAATCCACTCAATGATTGAATCATTGATAAAACACTGAATCAATATGCAATTAGAATTGGGCCTAGTAATAAAACAAATCAATAAGATGTTAAAAAATAACCAGGAATGATGTCAAAAAGTGACACAATATCAAAAATGAAATAAACTTTATTTGGCTTCACTTGTCATAATAGTAATAGTCATATGGTAATAAAATTAGCTTAAGGATTATCTCTATTGCAACAACAAAATCAACACTAAAACCACATTTAAAACTGCAAAACTACACTCAAAACATGGATAGGCATAGAGCACAATAATGTTGCGTACATCTGTAATATAAAAGAAATATATAAGCTAAGGAGACATTTTAATGGGTTTAAATGGGGAAAAATTTAAAAATTAAAACAATATTTAAAACTTTCTAAAAATTATTATTAATAATGGATACAGTGTCATATAGTGAAAATAAATAGAAATTTCTATGTATCATTTATTCTTAATATGTGGACGTCTGATAGAATGCATAATTAAATGGGCCCTTCTTTAGATAAGTCTTAGTATTAATTGTATAAATGATTTTGACTTATTGTTACAAAATCAAATTTACACTGAATTTTTAAAAAATTTATACTAGACTAGAAATGTTAACATTTAAATACAAGGTAGGTTTGAATTTAAAAAAAGAAATCTTAATTGTTATGTTCTTGTTTACGTCTTTTTTCATTAAGGCTAAGAAGCATGAACATTAACTTTGCTCAAATGAACACAGAAGGCACAGTCACTGAAAATAATGAATCTAAAGTTAAATGCACACCTGAGGCACCAGTCATTGTGGTAATGATAATATCTAAAGATCTTTTCTCATATATTTTCATTGGATTTCTATGATTATTGAATGTATAATTTTTAAAAAAATTTAATTAGGTTTAAAAATCTACTTTTAATATTATTTAAATACATTCTATTTATTCAATTAGATGAGTTCTGCCCTGAAGGATAGACTGAAAAAATGTGGTCGTTATCACTCTAGCTCTTCAAAAGTAAAGGAAATTGCAACTCAAAGACATGACCACCTTAATACAAGCAAAGCAATAAATGCTCCTAATATCAAAAGGAAATGTGTGAATCCTATAGATAGCAGTGCAGACAATTTTATAAAGAGGAAAAAGTTTACACTAGAAAAATCACACCAGCAAGGCACTCAAGCAGAATCTCTATTAAACTTGAAGGTAGAAGGTGAAAATGCTACATTGAAAGGTAAAAGAATTGTGTATTTTTATTCAGAATATTTGTTAGTTGATGTAGGGTATACAATTATAATGAATTTTGACTAACTGTTCAGCTGCAGAGTGTGCAAAGTATCTTTTACTTGTAAAACGAGTAAAACTTAATATTTTTTTAAAGATATATAAATTAGTTTACTATTTTTTTTAAATATTCATTTTAACGCTTTGCAGAAAATGTTACTACTGCTCTTGGGCATTCATCTGTAATAGTGGATGATGACTGTAAAGAACATATGGAAGCTGAAAAAAAGAGACTAGAATTTGAACTCTCTCAGAAAAATGAACAGTTAAGAAAATTGAAAATGGTCAAAATGTACAGAGAAAAGGTTAGAAATAATTATTTAAAATCAATAATCAGATTAATGCCCTGAGGTTCCTAAGTTTTCTATGAAATTTTTCTTGTTAACTCTTAAGTTGAATGGGGAAACTCTTTTTATATCTGAAACTTGTGCAAAAGTTACCTAATTAAATAAATACAATACTTGAATTGTATGGAATAAATATATTCTTTTTGGGGCCATCCATATATTACGTACGCAAGCAGGGGGGAGGGGGGCTCTACAAAAAATGGAATTTTGCCTATGGATGTGTACGGGGGGGGGTCCTCAACTGAATGCGCATGTACGCACAACAAATTTAATTTGCATAATACTGAGGATAGTTACGTAAACCGCTGAGACTGCAAACAGCATTCGTGACTGACTGATATGACTGATTCAAGACTGATATGCAATAATTTTTATAATTTAATGCAAAAGAAATTCTGAACTTTTAATATTTTAACTTTTATTTAAAGTAATTAATATTCAGACCAAACATTCACACATTGCTCAAATATATCCGTCTGATTTATATTTCCATTTCTTGAAATTATTAGATGTTCCTCTTTCACACACTGTGTTTCAGCCGCTATCTATGGCAATTTCACTGCTTATATTTGTTATATTTTAAAAGTTTTTTGGGCGTTCATGAATGACGTCACGTGATTTTGGCCAATTTTTACCCCCCTTCCCCCCTTGTCACAAAACTTAGACCCCCCTCTCCAATATGACATGACAAAGCTTTGATTGCCCCCCCCCCCCCCAACCNAATTATCTTCTCTCCCAATAGGTCCTAAAAAAGCTTTGATTTCCCCCCCCCCCCCAAAGCTTATTGAAAATTACCACATTTCAAATTACATTTTTGTCATTGAAATATGTATTTAGTGTAAGTATGAACTCTAATATCGAAACACGTGTGAAGCCATTGAAAATGTAACTAAATAAATTGTAAGCAATCAAGTGGAATTTTTATTTAAAGTAGCACACTTTGATTTGATTTTTATTTTTTAAACACCGCCTCTCCCCCTTGTCTTACATTGTCACAAATGCGTGACCCTTCTCCGCCCCCACTCCCAGGCGCGTGACGTCATGTATGGACAGCCCCTTCATGCAGTGTTAAAGACAATAAAATTTGAATATTCTATTGTATTTCTTCAATAATTTTAACATCAAAAAAACGATGTTAAAAAAAAACTTTTTATTTAAGGGGCCATCATAAATGACGTCAGCGATTTTTGCCTATTTTTACTCTTTACCCCCTTGTCATACTTCATCACAAAATCTTAGAACCCCCCCCCCCTCCAATATGACGTCAAAAAACTTTGACCACCCACCCTACTTAAAAGCCGTATTTTTCAAATTGAAAACAGCATTTGCAAATTACTTTATTATCATTTAAATATGTATTTAGTGTAAGACTGCACTCTAATATTGTAACACGTGTGAAGCCATCGAAGACGTCATTAAATAAATTGCAAGCTTTCAAATATTTTAAGAGAACTCTTATTTAAAGTCACGCTTTTTGATGTAGTGTCATATTTCTTAAACACCCTCTCACCCTCTTCACACATCGTCACAAATGCTTGACCCTCATCCACATAGGCACATGACGTCATTTATGGATTGCCCCAAAGAGTAAAACCAATATCTTTTGACTCTGGCTTAAAATTAATTTTTCAAAAGGTGGGGGGAGGGGGTAGCGAATTTGTACGTATGGATGGGGAGGTGGTCCTGAACATGTAATGGTGCAACAAGGGGGGTACGAAAAATATGACTTTTTTTGCGTACGTAATATATGGATGGCCCCTTTACACACGTTATTTCAAGTATTGATTTAATAAGTATTTTAAAAATAACTCATAAAACAGGTGGACTTTACTGTCAAAAATTATAAAATAAATAGTTCAAAGCTGAAAATATCAAATTCAGAAATACTGGCATTGAAAATTAACTTTTGTCAAGATCTGATGCAATGTGCAAAAATATATAATAATTATAATTATTATTTTATAATTTAAATTTATTTTCTTCAGAATAATCTAACTGAGCTTCAAATATTGATAAATACGTGGAGATCTGTGACTCAAAACGCTTTAATGGATTTGCTTGACCACCACCCAGAGCCAAAGCCAACAATGTCTCAACTCATTACTCAGTTGCAGATTGATACAGAGCTAATTGGTTATAATGTTGAGGAGGAAAGATTTACTTGAAAGTTTAGCATGTAGTACATAGACATCGTCCTTTTTGCTAAAGTATTTTCACAAGATTTAACAATATTGTGCAAATGAACTATTCTGTAAGAATATTTTGCAAATGGCCTTTTTTTAAGGTCCAGAGGTCCTATTTAAATTAAGTATGCAATGTTAATCTGCTGTGAAGAATGTTCAAGAAAAGATACAGGCAAACGATAGGAAATTCAGTCCTAACTGATAACAAAAAATGTGTATTTTAAGAACTAAAAATTAACTTTCAATCTAAGACCTCAGAGGAATTTTCATTTTTGGAATTATGAAATATCAACTTAATATATTTAATTATCAATTAAGTATCAATTTACTTTTCCAAATCTATCTGTTTTCCTTAAGTTTTTAGCATTACATTTTCTAAAATACTAAAATGTGTTTATAATTTCAATTAGACTGAATTTGAAGTTTATTATTAATAATTTTATTATTATTTTGTTGGTGTTTGATATGAGGCTTCTCTGTTTTTAAATTTTACACCTCATTGTCAATTTTGTAATAGAAATTCATTCAAATAACAAGTTATCTCGTTTTAATTACAATTAAAAATTATGCATTAAATAAAACAATTTTGTGATTTAATGATCTTCAAGATATTAAAACAACATTTGTTCTATGCTATATGTTTGTGGTCTGAATCGATTTCAAATCTTCATTAAAAATAGATGATAATAGAAAAATTTATTTTAAAAGTTTACTTGCATTGATTTGAATCGTTGACCATGGGAAAACAAAACAGCGCTTTTTAAAAAAGAAATCATCTACTCTACTCCCACTTACTTTTTGTCCGTCCTATTATTTGTGAATTCAACTCACCTGACTGAAAATTTTTGCCAAGAATATTTTGAGCTACATAAAAAATATATCTATTTAACATATCAGGTCATTGAGAAATAAGTAAAAGGAGTGCCCTCTACTTCTAATATGGTGATAGATTTTTCAAATTTATACCTACACTAGAATATGCATCTTCTGTATTAGACCAATCGCTAAAGAAAACATAAATTCATAAATAAACAAAAACTAATTCTTTAAATAGCAGCAAGATTCATTACTGTCGAATATTCCAAATTGGCAAGCGTAACTAGGGCTGTCAATATTGTTGAAAAATGCTGCCCGGGTACCCGTCCAAAATTTGAACGGGTACCCGGGTTACCCGTTCGAAATGCCTCAAAATTGTATTTTTTTAATGCCCGCTATTACTACCATTAGCCTTTTACTACTTTGTTCATTTGGGGAAATGCAAATTTTGATATAATGAGTCAACGATTGTAAAATGATGACATTGAAATACTACTGTAGTACAGTGGTGTAAAAACAGTGAGCAGAGGGATGGTAAGGTGATTTTTTTAGCGGGGCGGGGGAGGTGTGCTAATGGTATGATGACATGGCGCGTTATTTCTAGTTTATTGCTGTAGCTGACAACTGTTTTAATTAACTAAACTTTTCAGGACTTGCCCCTACTTAGTGGACCCATCCCCCAGTATTTATTTTTGTCATACGGTACAGATTGTTCAAATGATTGAAATATGATTTTATAAATACAATTTTTTTTTTAAATTACCCCCCCCCCCAGAATATAGCAGGTGTTTATTTCTTTTTAAGTATGTTGGGGATGGGATTGAGACATATGTTAGTGTGTGGGGGGTAGATAAAAGAAATTGGCGCGTCTCAATCGGTAGCATAGACGAGCGGCGTATTTCAAAGCCAAGGTCATTTCCAGCCATTCCTAGTTATCGCTCTTGTGTCCTATTTTGTGTCATACTGAGGGGATGCACCCACCCCCACCATTTATTTTCCTTATTATAGTGAAAATCATTCAACGATTGAAACATTTTTTTAAAGTATGGTGGGGATAGGAGTGGAGACACGTGTGCGTCGGTTGGGGAGGGGGGATGTTGGCTCGCTCTGTCGGTAACAACGATGAGCGGCGTATTTCAAAGCCAATGTGAAGGTCATTTCGAGCCCTTCCTAGTTAATAGTAGTTGTGTTTTATTTTTCCTTACTTGAACAATTCAAAGAAAAAAAAAGCTTTTGTTTTAAATGATTTTTGTATCATGTCTTTGGAAAAAAATATATCAAAATACTTTGTAGTTTATTGTCGAGACCGTGTTTTATTTCCCTTTAACACTTATTTCATTTTAAGCATTTTCATATTAATACGTATTTCACAGAATTTATTTCAAACTAAAAATTTTAATTTGATAAATTATTCTCGAGCTGAAATTTGAACACATAAGAGCCACAGTTTAAACACTGGTGGTAACGATATTGCAGTACCATTTTCACGGGTACCCGGGCGCCATTTTACTACCCGGGTAATTGTTCGTCAACGGGTACCCGGGTCCCGGGTACCCGTTGACAGGCCTAAGCGTAACACCCTATTCATATCCTAACTAATTATCAATGTATTCAATGTCAAATATTCTTATCATATTTACAATATATAATGACAGTATGGTAAATTTAACCTACATTTATTGTTTAAAGAAATGGAAATGTTTGATTGTTGTTAAATGAACTTTGAAAGTAAAGTTTGAAGAGATGTGTTTTTGACGATCTTAGTAGTTGGAATACTGCACAAAAAGAGAAAGACTTTTCACCAAACAAATGTTTTATTGCGTCTCATAGGAACGGAGAGAATACATCAGTGGCGTCGCTAGGGGGGTGCGGAGGGGGCGGGCCGCCCCGGGTGACACCATCAGGGGGGTGACACCAGACCGTAAAATTCTATATATTCCCCTTATTTGGCACTGGAAAACTCGGAGGATTTCTATGGGTTAAATCATGAGGGGGTGACACCATGAGCTACCACCCCGGGTGACACCATGAGCTACCGCCCCGGGTGACACCAACCCTAGTGACGCCTCTGGAATACATGTGTCTGGGGAAGAGCGTGGCTGGCAAGTAAATGGAGAGAAGTTCAGTAAAATAGAAAGGGCATGGGCTTGAGTCAGAAAAGAAGTTGTAACAGAGAATGGAAAGTTTGTATTAAATTTAAGCTTATTTATGGAGCCAATGAAGTCAATAAAGTAGCAGATAATATGTCATGTTTTTTTGCCTTAAAAGAACAGCCTGACAGCAGAATTTTAAATTTTCTGTAGTCTTTAAGTAGATTGTTATGCCAAACATTAATCATTAAATTCTAAGTTGGAAAAACAACACAAAAATTATATAATACTATTAATACAACACTCATATTAATCCTATTATTAATTTTTTTATTAAAATTCTTTATTTTTAAAATGGCAATATTTCCAATTTCCTTCAAGTAGTTAGAATATAGAATATTGGGTAAAAATTAAAAATAGTGGTTTCCTTTGTATACAAATGGAATAGGCAAACATTGAATTACATACTCTTTATTGTATATATATTAAGGCTGTTATCAATTAATTTAAATTTAATTGTTAAATTTTGACAAATTAACGACTAAATAGCTAATTTCGATTAAACCCAAAATTTTAATTTATGATGTCATAAGAGATAATGACTAATGACATACCGCTACCATAATTGAAGTAAAACACTAATTATAAAACGTTCTTATTGAAAATCTAAACTACACTGGAATGTCTTCTTTATATGTAATCTTTTAACCAACTACGCAAAAAGAAAAGTGGGTATTAATAATAGGCAAAATATTTAAAATCAAATTTTATTTAAAAAAAACAAAAAACAACAGAAACGCTTTTAAAATGTTTGAGGTATTGGACCAATACAACTTTGGATACTATTATTATTGACGGAGAAGGGTGACGAATTTATGTTATAACACTTCCGGATAATCATGGCGGACCCGAAATATGTTAATCTGCCAGGAATCGTACGTGTTGAATATATTTTATACATTAAACTTGTTTTAGCTTAATTATTTAAACAAAAATTAACCCTAATCGAATGTCATTAATCAGTTTTTTTTTAAATTATGAAACTTAAATGCTAACTTACATTTATTAGACCTGTATTTTATGCGAAGTGTCTGCTGCTAAAAACGATGACAAAGTAACGGCAGACAACTCGACGAGACTTTGTAGTTTGCTAGTGCTACGACATATCGTAACACTTGCAACATCCCTTTGAGTTGACTGCTGTTACAACTGGTTGTACATATATGATAAATGGGCAGCTGAAGTGAAGAATCTCGACCGTTATACGTCACAACGCTAACACTAACGGTTGACGGTTGCTTGGATTTGGATTATGAGAATTCCTTCCTTTGAATCATGTTTGTTTTCTTATATATTTATGAATTTAATTAAAAATTAATGAAAAATAACAGGGGAGGTGAAGTATCTCCCTCCCCTCATATATTCTAAAAAAAAAAAGGTAAAATCCAATTTAACGTTCCCACACTACATGGCCGCCATCTTGTTGCTGTGACACGCAGCATAGCAACAAGTAGGCACTTGGGTATCGACCGGATATTCCCGAAAAATTGGTATCGTAATTTCGTTGTCAAAATGGCGACCTCCACTTTTTAATTTATTGAGTGTATCGTTTTTTCAATGTTTATAGTCGATTATTGGCGCCGTGCCGTAATAAATTCAACATCCGCCCATTCATTAAGGCAGACATCTTGCCTGTTTCATTTTTAAAAAAATCGAATTTTTTCCCCAAGGTTTTAACCTTGATATTGAAGGTTAATGGTAGCTCCTGTTCACCCATTAATAACTTTTTATTTAAAAATGCGGGTCATGTAATTCTTATGAGGGTATAAATTCATTATGTGAAGAAAAACATATCCAAATTTGAAGAATGTAGGCCATATATTTATTGAGGAAGCACTTAAACAAAATGGCCACCTCCATTGTTTACAAATTTTTTAACACATGCTTTGGAAAACTACCTATTACCGATAATGACGGCAGTGATTTTAAGTGTATATATTGCCACATTAAGGGTATTATAGTGGATTATTGATTGGAATTCATTATATTAGTTTAAAACTTTATAAATTTAATAGCATAATCAATTAATTTGTCTACTTAAGGGGAGGTGCTGGTCAAAATTCTAAAATTTGTATATAACGTTCTGAGTGATTTTAAATAAAATATTCTTATAGGGTATAACAATAGATTTAAATTACACTAATTTTTTTTTCAAAAAAATTTTTGGTTTCCATGGAAACTGAAATAAACATCCGCCATTTTGTTTTTTATGGTAAATTTCAAAACGCTAAGGCTTTTTTAAATTAATAGTTATTGCTTTCAAATTTAAAATATAGATAATTTATCATGTTATAAAACTTTGAATAACGGGACTTTTCTATAGAAACTCTAGTTTAGAAAATAAAAATTCACAAAAATGGTCTCCATTTTTTAGGTCAAAATTATGGGTTATGGGATATATTTTTATCTGTATTTTCCTTTGTAAGGCAGTTATCAAAAAGTTAGGTTATTCAAATCTTTATTTCTGTCTAAAGATCACATAGAAAAAATATGGAGTAATTTGCTCAATTAATTAAAAAGTTATAAGGGTTTAAGTGATCAAAAACATCGAAAGCGAGAAAACTGAAAAAACGACAAAATTTCTAGAAATTATTAAATTAAAATTTTATTTTGTATAATGACTGTAAATAAAATAATTGAGTAGCTTAAGCTTGATCTTACACATTACTTTCTAGCTCCTGAAATCTTTTCCTTAGTGTCCCTTCAAAGCATTTTACTTTTACTCTCCGCCTGTAATTTTCGCTGCTTCGTGCAGTTATTTCATTTTTAGTTCAAAATTACTTTATAGTCTCAATCCCGAAGCTGAATTTTCATTGCAGACATAAATGTAGATCTTAAGTTATTTTTTAACACTTGGAATACTAAGATTTATACACTTTGACTTCAATAAAATTGAATTGAATTCACAATAAATACTTTCAAATTGAAAGTGCTTGGGCTTGGGCCTGTGTTGGAGAGAAATAAACTTCTTTTTTTGTCAGGGTTATCTTTTATGTACTATTACTATCTACTGATGTATCTTAGCAAGAGCACGGGTTAAAGTTAAATAGCAATCTAGGTCTAGTTTTATTTATTGATTATTAATTCTGTCCAATGCATATCTTGTCTTAGTCTTATTATCTCTAGTTAATACTATTACTATTATTGCTATTACTAGTTCTAGTGACAAAAATACGCTAGCTCATAGAATATTTAAAAAAATTATTTGGGTAAAATTAAGCACAGTAGACAGTAGCTATTAATTTTGCTTTTATTACATGAACGTTATATGTTCTTATTATTACTATTGTAATGGACGCTAAGGCTAAGAGTACTAAGACGCTTTAGACTTATATTATTATAAGTTTTAGTTAGTTTGAGTTTGAGACCGAGTCCGAGTGATGAGAATACAAGACCCACCTTCATATTTATGTATTTCACGCTAAAGTGATCGATTTGAAAGTAGTTTTAGTGTTAATATAATAGCATTGTGCTATAGCACAAAACTCTGAATTTTATTATATGAAAATAGTTTATCGGAACATTTTTTCTTGTTTACGTAGAAACGGAAGTAGTCTAAAGTAATTTCCACNGCAATAACCAATCAAAATCCTTGGTTTATTGAAAGGTCAAGGGTTATGCATACGAAATGCGGAAACCCCATAAGTAGGTCAAGAAAGTGTCATTTTTTGAACGCGAATCAACAAATGCAAGATTGGGTAAATTTTGATTGGTCGGGAATTTATATTCATCTAAATCTAGAGAAATCCAGCTTTCCACTGATACCACCTTCGATGGGGTTGGATGATTTCAAGTACTTGAATGGAGACCGTAAAAATACTGTATTTAGTATCAAAATACGACTTTACACCCCCTTATACTATAAATTATAGGGTTAATAAAATAATATTTTAAAATATGTTCTAATATAATATCACAAAATTTTTAATATGATTTATATTAAAAAATGGCTTTAGAAACCAAATAAATCGAAAACTAGAAATCCTTAAAAATGTAATTTTTTGTCAAATTTTGACCCGCACCTCCCCTTAAGTATATTTTAACTTTAATTATAATACCAATATGAACTAATATTATTATTTTTTATCAAATTTAAGTAGGATATTATTTATTAAGATTTTTTAGACTTAATATATTTATAAATTAATATATTAACTTATTGGGCCTTATTCACTAACCATTTTAGTAGCTTTGGGCCTTCTGTTAGGCCTTATAAGTTATAAGTATTGCAGTATATATTAATTTTGATATTAATATACTGATTTAATTAGAAATATTTGTCTATATCATGGCATGGAGTCTAAAGTGATTATTAAATTTGACAAAACTAGAAAGTAAAGCCAGCTAAATTATTTAAATTTTAAGTTAATGAAAGATTCAAATTGATTATTTCTGATTATGCATTTTTAGTTTTAAAGATTTTTTGGCTTTCTATTATTTGTTGTAATTATTTATATGATGTTGATCATTTTTCCAATGGGCTATTATTTTTAAAATGAAAGAGGCACTTACCTTTAATAATGAATTATCCAGTAATTACACACATATCACAATATTGCACAATACTCCTTAGAATTCACAAAGAAAACAACACATTTTCTGGTTCAATAACTTTATTGCATAGATACACCAGATTTAACTAATACTAATATTACTATAAAAAAAACATCATGTTTTTAAGTTTAACTTACCTGAATGTTTAATAATTTGTAACACAACACTGATTAACAAAATGAAGCTATTATAATCATGTCTTATAATTTAAAAAATAAAAGACATTGTAAATATTTTATATTAAGTTGAGAAACAGAGTATATAGAAAAAGGGAAGTTAAAAAAGTATAATCAGCCATTTCAATTAAACGAAACAATAATTCCCTGTATTATTGTTTATACAAATTTTTTTCATGATACAGTTACAAAGGAAAGCTTAATATTCTTCAGAAAAATATATTTATTCTTCTTATTATTTATTATAACTTATTTTATTTTATAAAGTGTATAATAAATTTTTTTAATTAAAAATGTTGAGTCAGCATGTTTTTACATTTTTTATAAGAGAAATATAGTCGTATAAAATATTTTTTTTTCATGTATTATCCTTAAATAAATTTATTTTTTGAGGTTGTATATTATAAAACTCATATCAAGTTATATTCCCTGCAAATATTATAATTTTATATAAGTTTACAGTCAAATCATTCGCGTTTGAAAAAAAGCTTAAAAAAGGGCACACAATGTGGAGGAAAACTCAATGTTAAAAAAAGTGATTGTGAGGTCTTACAAAAAAATTCATAACTTTTGAACCACTTGAGCTAGAACGTTCATCTTTATATTTTTGTTAATCATTTACTGTGGTCTACACATCTATGATATTTTTATATTTAAAAAAAAAAATTGAAATTTTTACCCAAGTGCCTACAAACAAGATGGCGGTCGATAAAAAGTAGTCCAACACGCGGGCTGGGAAAAAATGGGGGAGGAGAGGAGAGACGTTTTTTTTTTACTTTGTTGACATTTTAGCTACTGACCGAGGAAAAATTAAAAAACTACGAAAGACCAAAAAGCACATTTTATATGAAATTTAAGGTGATAAAATCAACATAAAAATAAATAAGTAATTTCAACTTACTTTTCAAATTTCAAACGTCAGAATCATGTGAATGGGGAGGATACACTTTTTTAATTAAATTTTAAAATTCTTTCATCTTGTCCTTACTGCCACACGAGCGTCTACACACATATAAATATGAGTTGAACTGCTCATCCCCAAGACTGGTTCTCGCGGGCAAGGACCTTTTTATCGCACTCCAGGTACCCTCTATGGTGTTGGTGTGCGCGCCCGTTACAGGGTGTTTGAACTGGAGGCTGTGGTTCACCGTCAGGTGGTGAAACCCTTCGTCCTCCAAGCAACAGTACGCCCACTAGCAATCTGATATAATTGTGGTTCCGGGCAGCACAAATTCCTTGAGGACGTCCTTGCCTCTGTTCTGAACAACCCTGAAAAAGGTTTTGTTGGATCCTCTTTCGATCCCACCAAACACCCATTTTCCCTCAACGCGTTTTCCTCTATTGTATTTAGGCTTGCCGAATTTGGACTCATCTATCTCCACTATCTTACCAACTCCGCCTATTCTTTCACTCCTCACAACACAAGCTTCTACGCAGATCTCACGACAAAAGCTAACCCAGTCAGTTACAGTGTCTTTATTGACACCTATCTCTGTCACAATACTGTTTAAAGGCATTTTTTAATCCAAAAATGTGTCAACAACATTATGTCACTTAACATCAAACGGCTGTCACCGAACCAACTACCCTTCCTTAAACTACGCTTTATATCTACATGACTTTTGTCGCGACATCTCCAAACCCATCGGAAACATCTCCTCTTGCACACAATTTCATATCATTCTTACAAAGAGGACATTCGTATCGAGAGGCTAACAAACCAAAAGTCATCAACCAATCAATCACACTCCTTTTACCCTCACATTCCAGATGAATCCAAAAACAGGCGGTAAATTCAGCATCCATTAGCAAAAATTAACCCAAATTTTACGATAACCGAGAAAACCAAAAGTGTAATTATAGTGTAATATTTAAACCTACTGCGATGTTAGGGCCTGGAGATTAAATACTGAAAGTGACCGGCAAATCGTAGCCAAGCGCGTGTAAACATCATCACTCATCTAAAAATATCATCTAAAAATACCGCTATTAAAATAGTACCATCTTTAAAAATTTTCAAACCCCTCCCTTAATCTTACAATTTTAATTTAACAATTTCGGGAGGGTGACCCTTCTCAAACCCTCCCCTCCCCACACCCCACCCCAGTTATTTTACAATAATAATTTAAATGAGTATTTTCAGTAAATATTATATAGGCTTATGTTATGATCAAGATTACATAAAAACAACCAAGGGAGCACACTCTTTTTTTTAAAAAAATTAAGGGGAGAGAACTCAGAATTATTTGCTATATAACCCATTTGGGAACGTATAATCGGATTCAACCAAAAAAAATTAATAAAAAACAAAAATATAAAAATGCTGAACTATATATACTATTTATACTATGCCTTTTTTAAAAGCCATGTGCCATAGCAACAAGATGGCCGCCGATAATGACGTCACGGTCGAGATTCTACATGTTTACCAAATGGGCTGAACCAAGCGAAGTATGTCAACCGTGACGTCACAACTCTACCGTTTGCTGGAAAAGAGAGTTCTATAAATTCTAAAAGGATTTTAAAAAATGGAAGGTTTTAGGCTTTGGGTTAGGTATAGTATAGCTTTAGAATTTTTGGAAAATTGAAGGTTTTAGATTTTAGGGTTTGGCAGTTTGGGTTAGGTATAGCTATAAAATTTTAATTTTAGCTTTTTAAAAAATGTGCCAGCCATAACAAAGATGGCCGCCGGTAATGAGCGTGACGTCAAGGTTGACATACTTTGTTTTAACCGATAAATGCTGTATTTTAATTATAGTAATGTAATACTAATATTAATACTTTATTTAATACTAAACAATAGTTATAATCAAATTTCATGATCACAATGTACTAGTACTATGTAATAAATAATGTAAGCTGATTAATGAATTTTAAAGGTAAAAAAAAAAATTAATTGGTTTACACTTAATGACAAATATTTATAAATTTACAAAATCGTTATCTGACATGAGCTTCACTAGACGAAGTGATAGTTTTAGGAGTATGTGCTTGATTGCCTTGATGGTAAAACTGGTAGTGGGATCGAATCCTTTCCCCGTCCAGTTTTAAAAAGTTTTTGTTTTGTTTTTGTTTGTTAAACCAATCACAATGAATGCGCAGGTGACTGTAATTTTTGTTCTTATTCTGAAAAGCAGATACGTTGATTAAATCTTAGGGGTCTACCGATATGCATTTTTGTCGGTATTACCGATATTTTTTTGCCGAAACAAAGTTTCTGCTACTGATATGTTTAAAAAGTTCCAGATCATGACCTACATATAGACTGTCCAGAGGTTTTTCTAAAAAATCCAGGACATTTTTGTTCAATTCCGGGACAAATTAAAAATAAGTAAAAAACCTAAAAAATTTCTTTAAATAGCTCACTTAAATCATAAAGCAATCATAAAATAGCCATTCATTAATTTTTTAAAAATTTTTATTCTTTTTAAAAACTCTTTAAATTCAATATATTTTTAATAGGTAACCCTTTCAAAATTACTGTAAATTTTTAATTATATTTTTCGCTTGAGTGTTTTTTTTTCAAGAAATTTGTCATTCTTCTTGATGGCATCATATAAAATGCTGCAATTCATGTTTGAATTGTATTGAATTGATAAGAGGGCATCAACTGTGGAAACCTCCAGCCGGCTTCTTTGGTCAGTCCAAATCTGATTCATGTAAGAAAACAAGCGCTCAACTTCAGTGGAGGTTCCTGCTAATGCGAAAGAAAATTGCACTAGTTTTTCCAAATTTACCAGTTGTCCTGTGTTGGTGCGAAAGTGAATAAATAAATTTTCCCAAATCTTATCAGGTGAAAGCTTTTCTTGTAACCATTTCTGCAAATTGTCAGTTTATATTTGGATCGACGTGCTTGACAAAAGTTTTTTTAAAAAAATATATGAATGACATTTAAATTTTAACGATCACTTTTGACTTTATTCATAAAAAATACTTAATTTTCATACAAAAACTTTTTAATTTCTAAATTCCGGGACAAATTGCGTCCCTGACAGGATTCCGGGACAGAGGTGAAATTTAGGGACTGTCCCGGCAAATTACCAGCTGATGGACAGTCTACCTACATAGACATATGACTATGGCTCACGACAAAACAAACTGCCCTTTTTAAAAATGTAAAAAAAAATTAATAACTCCTTAACAATACTAAAAAAGTTTTTATTATACATTAATTACAAACTAATAGCCAATTAAGTTTTTGATAATTTTAGCTCATAAAGTTGGGGTAATTTTCAGGTAGAAACTTTTCTTTTTGTCAATGATGGCTACATTGTAAATGATAGTGTTAATGGCATGCAAGGCTCTTGATCTACAGGTTTTACCAGTTTAAAATTATGGTCCTTACGATTTTCTGCTTTTAAAAAAAATGTTTAAAATCATCTTTTTAGTAGCAATAAATAAAACATAAATTTCCGATTATGATTAAATTTAAATTAAAAATATACATATAATATATAAGACTAAAAATTGATTCGCTGCAATTCTCATTGTTTTTATCCTAATGAGAATATCTTTTAAGTTACCTTCAACATAGAGCTAGTGATTATATTAAAATCACTGGTTATATGCCTTCAATTTATTAAGCTAAGGTATGGATGGCACTTTCACTACCCCTGAAGAATGCTCTAAAATACAATTTTTGATTTCAAACACACTTCATTATCTTTAAGTAATTTTTAAATACTTTTAATCAGCATTCAAAATAATTCCAAAAATCTTTTTATAAAATGTCTAGAATCAAAATTATGTTGGCTTAAAAATTATTACTAATTTCTTTTGTTATTTTTAATTTTTTTACACCTGCTATTATCTTAAATTCATTTTCAGGACGTAAATTCACCAGATGTTTTTGAATCAAGTGATCTACCTGAAGCTGAACAGAATTTGGCACCACTGCCAGTAAGTATAACTGAGGAAACTTTCCGTTGAATTGTAAATGAAATTAAAAGCCAGGCTTTGGCATTTGTTTAATGTTTGTTTAATGTCATGTCAGCCTTTAAAAGTGCATTGAAAGTTTTATTTAAATTGCTGTACTTCAAAAAATTAATCTTTTTAAAATAAATTCAAATATTTTAAAAAATAAATTCAAATATTTCCCTTCTAACCATTAAAATTTATTAGAGTATTAAAGAACATTTTCAAATAGTGACTAAAAGTGACTGCAACTGCAAGGAATTAACTTCTCATCTACCATATGAAGTTTCTTATTAAAATATACATTCAAGTAACACATGTTATCTTAAAAAGCATCCTAATTAGTGGTTACTCCCACCCTTTTTCAGACCCGTGAAATATAATTTAAGGGGCTGTTCTTAAAGAAGTGCATCATGCTATTTTGACCACTTTTGATCCAAAAATTTTTTTTTGTTAACAAATTATTTAAAATTTAATATATAACACCATGATGTCACACATGGCTGGACCCCCCTCCCCCTGTCACAAACGGTCACATTTTCTTCCCCCGCCCCACCGACATACTTTATATATTTTAATATCCATATTTTTTAAATTATTGAGTTTCTACAGTATTTTTAAGAATCTCTTTTAAAGTAGCATCACTTTTGCAAACTGACACTTTACCTACAGAATTATGTATTTTGTATTATATTTAAAAAGTTTTTGAAGAAATTTTTAAAGTTAAAATAAATTAGACCTAATCAATATGGAACATTAATGTTTATCTTTTTTTACAGGAAGAATTCGAGAGTGAAAATGTTGAGCGTGTCAGCATTAATACTGATGCAGCCTTTAAGGCTTTCAAGGGAAAATCAGTTTCAACAAGTATTCTAGGTATAGATATTTTTTAATTTATGGTACCACTTTATATTTTTATTTCTATGTGCTTATTAATTTCTTTCCAAAATCCAATTATTACTTTTACACAGACTTTTCAGATAGCATTGGAAAATCAAGAAGAATTGGATATTTTACAGATAGAACTGAATATGAACTGGTAAGAGTAAATTATATTCTTTGAATGTCAATTTTAATAAAAATGCTTTTTAAACAATTTTTTTTTTAAATTTAAGATATTGAACTTTTAAACTATTTTCCTTAATGGTACACAAATCCATTTCTTAATTTGGTTGTTTTAACAATTTTGTATTGTTGGTAGAGTTTTAAAAAAAACAACTTATATACACAGATCATCTATAACCTTAATTTATGACATTCTTAAACCTTTGTTGTTTTTTAAAATTTAATGGTTCAGGGAGAAGGTGAAAGTAAACAGGAAACTCTTCAACAAAAGTTTCAAAGATTACAGCATGAGCTAAGGGAACTGGCTGATGAAGTTGGGAAAATAAAGGTTCAAGTGTTGTTCTTTTAATATATATTTTCTGTAATTAAAGTAACTTCCCTCAGTTTTTGTTTATTGTAAGTTATTAGTATAATAATCTGTATATGGTTATTATGATTTTTAGATTGTGGTAATGTTCATTTTCTTTTACACTATTGGTTGCTTTACTCTGTTACTTTTTATTTTCACCAGGAAAATGTTAAGGAAGCCGGTTCAGGTGAAGGTTTATCTCCTGTTGCTATTGGAAAACAACTAGAATATCTCCAGCATCAACTTGCAGATCTTCATTTAGAGAAACTCTTAGGTCCAGAGGCTCATGTAGACTTGGCTGACCCCCAGGGGGCTCTAAAGAAGTAAAATAATTTATCATGCAATTTTAAAAGTTGCAAAAGTACACATGAACTTCAATAAATAGAATTTTTAATTTACTCTCCATTTCAAGTGATAAAACTGACCCTTAAAGTAACTTTGTGTATTTTAAGTTCAGAAAAGCTGATTCTCAGAGATCTGTTGAAATTATACATTTTGAATATAGAATATATATTTTAAAAAATAATTTATCAATAGGAGGCTATTAACGCAATTAGAGAGCTTCAAGCCTGACAGTGATGTAAAAGGAAAAGAGAAAGAGGTCGTTGGCAGCAAGGATAAAGATTGTGTATTATATGAACTTTACTACAGACCAGAGCAATCGCAATTTAGTAAAAATGCTAAAGTAAGCATCAATTTATTTTTGTTTCAAATAATATTTTCATTTATTGGATATAAATTGAAATTTAAACATCACAATATTGAGTATACAATTATAATTGGACAAATTTCAAGATACTGATTGTTTGCTTCATAAAATCAAGTTTAATATTAAGTTATCATTTCAACCGATTAATATATAAATATTTTTTTCTTAAGTTGATATGTGAAAATAAGTTGAATCAATAAAATAATGCCTAAATTTCAGCTTGCTACCCTTGAGGAAAGATTAGACAGGCTGGAAAATGTGATAGGGAGGAGTTATGATAAAATGGTAAGTTTCTGTTTGAGCCAGAAATATTGTACTATTTGTAATAAGTACTATTAAGTACCTTGTTTTCTCTTTACCAATTTTCTTAACAATTATTTAAATAATTTTTTAAAGGAATAACATTAAAATTAGCAGCCATCAACTTAAAAAAATATAAATATGTGTTGTCTTATCTCAGTTGGATGTATTATATCTAACTAACTTTCATTTATTTATCATTCAGAATGTACTCACTGCTGATAGTGAAAATAAATCCTTAATTGTGAGTATTATTTTTCTTCACTATATAAGTAATTTATTCAAAGTTTCATTTTCAAAAATAATTTGATTACATTTAGAGGGCCCTATGGTGTCTTAATATTTTATTACATTTATCATGTCTAAGGGAGTGTGTTAAAGTGAAGCAGTAAGTATTTGAATCATATATTAGTAAGGGTGGACAAGACAATCACATTCATCAGTACAAATTAAGCAACAACCTATAACTTTTGTTTTAAAAAAAAATCTCTTATGTGTATACACTGCTCTAAATTTACTGAGATTTTTAAACATAATTGTATTTATTTTCTTTAACTTTTAATGCGCCATAAGGCATAAGGTTTTCGGAAAACTTCTGCCTCAGTCCCGTAAGATTTTCCCAAATTGCTATCAACTGGTTATGAAATTTAAGAATTGCGTAAAATCCATTTATATTATTAATGTCATACTGACTTCATCTTTTAGGATAAGAATGGTTATTTTATGTATCCAAAAGACTATTGAATTTAATACTATTTTTACCTGTAGTTAAGTAACATTATTTTAATAATAAAGTATAGAAAAATCACATCTTCAAAAAACATAAAAACTTCCAAACAACTTTGCAAATCCAGAGATAACACTAGCGAAACGGCTGCCATTGCCGGAAATCGAATACAGCTTTTTTCACCTACTGAAGAGTTTTTATTTTCGTAATTTCGTTTCCAAAGAGCGTTCTATAGAGGCCCGCTTTACCGTGCTTTGGTAATAACGATGAGGCGGGCATTATTACGCTTTAACACATTAAGAGTTAATAAATACAATTATTTTATAAAAGTACATCCCTATATATATTGCGCCAAAGCGCGCCCAAAGCTGCTATGCTGGGTAACTCCTGATAATAAAATAAAAAATTGAAAATTAAGAGATAAAAGAATAAACATTTTGGTGTAGAGATTAACAGACCGTGTTTCTTGCCATAAAATATTATGACGTGATGTCATAGTTTGAGCTTATATTAATTTGTAAATAGGAAACAAAGTAAAAAAGAGACATTGTTATTTTAACTCTTTTTCTCCGGAATTATTTTCCACATTTTGACGGAATTATCTATTTTGGAAATTTGTCGCGGGCTACCATGCCATCTTAAAATGTTAATAACTTTTTTATTTTTAACAGATAACGATATATTTGGTATTGAGTTAAAGGGAAATGAATTAGGAAGCACAGACTCCTGACCTTATTTCCATAAAATAATATGATTTTGTTGTAAAGAAAACAAAATTTTATTTAAAATTTTAAAATTTATTTTTTAACAAAACCTCATTCAAAGTCACTAAAATTTAGATTTTTATCTAGAATGTAATAAAGTAGTGTTTTTTTAGAAACTATATTCATTTTTACACCAAATAGAAACACTGTCACTTCAAATAAGCTCACTCACATTGGAAAATTGTACAAAAAATTGAACTGTTTGCAATGGAACTGGAAGCTAAATGATGTATTGCATCTAGAAATTGTTTTAAATTAAATCTAACTGCACTTATTTTTAGTGAAAAGTTTAGCAGCTTTCAAATTACACTACATATAGTCTATTATTATTTGTAGTATAAATATTATCAATTCATCAAGATTTGAGATGTGGGCGGGACTTGATGTTCATCAACAGATGACTTGTCAACTTATTTTTAATTACACTTCAATGACTTCAACTACTAGCACTAAGACTAAGCGTTTGTTTCATCAGCAATTTAAAATTAATATCTCAATAATCATTAAAAAAAACTATACCTTTTTCTTGTTTATGATCTTAGTATTTAGAATAATATTAGATCAATAACCAGATGAGCTAGTTGAATATCCATGTTTGTAAACAAACGTAAAACGAAAAGGAAAACAAGCCTTTCAAACGCTTCTTTCGTGGTGAAAACACGTTCAAACTTTTCGACTTTTTAATTCAAGGGAAATCATTCTAGAATACATTAAAACTAATTTTAGTTCAGTAAAAATAAACAAAACTATCCACTTTTAATAAATATCGCTCCCATACGGCAGAAACGTCATTTTGAAATCAATCAATGGGAGCGTTGTTTCGGAGAAAAAGAGTTAATGGGATTTTTTAAAATGTTAATATCCCACTGTGTGTGTGTGGATAGTTTTTTTGTTTTTTTTTTTTTGTGAACTAAATGTCATGAAGCGGGTCATTTTTTATGTGTAGTAATGTTGCGCCTCTAACAAGACAACGTTATCTGTTTTAAAAATGTTAAAGATTTAATATTTGTTTGCAAATTACATCTTTACAATGTTTTCTTTATGTATTTTCGAGAAATATTTTATCAAGCCGTTTGAAAAATTTATTTGCTTTAATCTATCTCCAGATATCTACATTTATGTTTAAAGTTAATCTACTTAACCGTTAGTTTACAAATGTTTTTTAGGAGGAAGATTTATTCTCCTTCGATGCCTAAATAGTTCACGTGATTTTTTCTTCTGGAACAATTGCTCCATAAACTTCCCCAAAGAAATATATGATTTGAAAAAAAAGTTTAGTACTGTTAAAGCCGAAAATTGATTATATATAGCTGTTATATGCACAGACCTAGGAGTGTGAGTAATAATTGGAACAGTTATTTTTATATTGAGTGGCAACTTTCTGACCTTATGAAGGTATCTTTCATTGGTTGGAATACTAGTCATTAAAATAGTTAGATTTCTAGAACAAAGCGTTTGTGGAGCACACACTTTGGGTATTCATCTTCTGCATTCTCAAAATCTTTTTGAAGGAGGATTTAGACCACAAGCCCTATATCTGTGATGAACTGCGCTGTGACTGTCAATTGGTTCAGTCCACCATACAGTTTATCGTCGAGGGTAGCTACCTGGGGCCAAATGGTTGTTCGGGTATTGTGGTACAGAGGGTAGTTTGCAGCACATGTTCCGCATTTTCTGCAGCTGTCCTGCAGGGGCACATTTCGCTTTCTCCAATTAGACGTTTGCGGAAAATGTGCTGCCTAAGTTTGTTGTGGCCCTTCCTTAGCCTGAATATGATGTTTTGAGATTGGCGGGGGAGTTTAAAGAATGCATTCCTTTTTGGGTGGTTTGCTTTCAGCTCAGACCATCTTTCTGCTTCACTATAAAGAAGTATCGCGGGTATTAACGACTTATATATATGTTCTAGCTTCAGAAAGTGCAAGTTTTGGCGAAAAAATACTGAACAGAACTGTCCCTTAACCCGACGCTGGGTCGTTGGGGCACCATTTTGAGCTGCGCACTATCTCATGCCATGTGTCACGGTTCTGAGCTGCCTTCTGGGAATCGCTAAATGACAGGCCGGTCCACTCTTTGATATTGTCCTCCCAACTCTTCCTTGGTCTGCCTCTTTTCCTTCTTCCCTGGACTGTGCCTTGCAATATCGTCTTTGAGAGACCTCCAGATCTTGTCATGTGTCTGTACCATTGTAGTTTCCTCTTTTTAATTGAGGTGAGAAGGTCCTCGTAAGGGCCAATGACAGCACTTATTTTGTCGCGGACCGCTTCGTTCGTGATGTGCGCCATGTAGGAGATGTTTAGTACTTTTCGAAAACATCTCATCTCTAGCGCATTAATTCTTTTTTGGAGGTCTGCGGTGAGCGTCCAAGCCTCACAACCATACAGGAAGACTGACATCGCCAGAGAGCGCATTAGTCGAATCTTTGATCTCAGGGAGAGCTCCTTGCTTTGCCAGATGTGTTTAAGTTTGCTTAATGCTGCAGTTGTTTGGGCCATTCTGGCAAGAATTTCTGGCTTTGAGCCTTCATCGGACATTATAGCCCCTAGATATTTAAAGGTAAGGACCTCCTCGAGTTTTTGCTCATTTATCAGTATTTCACTTGTGAATTTCTTATTTGCCATGACCTTGGTCTTCTCTGCATTGATTTCAATGCCATAGGCCTTTGATGTCTTCTCTAGCTTTGCAAGGAATTCTTTTAGTTCGTCCTCGCTGCCAATTGATATTGTGACATAACAGCTTGAGTTTAATTGAGCAATATTATACAACGAGGATACATTTTTATGTGTAGACTGATTTCAAGCAGATTATTTGGTTCACTAAATGTCAGTTTTCTTTTAAGCTGTATATACTTTATTGAAAATTAAACAAAAAACTATTATGATTTAAAATCAAATGCCTTCATAGTATATGTTATATATCAAAGCCTTACCCAGTGTTGCGAAGTCCTGGGAAATTTCCCAAATCATGGGAATTTTTTAGCCAATTGTGAAAGCATTTAATTGACGTTGCCACTTTTCAGGTTTTTTCCCAAGTTTTCAATGCATGTGGGAATTTTTAGCCCAATTTGGGAATTTTTTAACTCCTGCCTGGGAAAAT
Organism: Radix auricularia; assembly: GCA_002072015.1. Lineage (NCBI taxonomy): Eukaryota > Metazoa > Mollusca > Gastropoda > Lymnaeidae > Radix > Radix auricularia. Next base: position 492,868 of record MUZC01004478.1, on the reverse strand, counting down.
CTGGCACTTACACTTCGCAACACTGGCCCTACCAAAAATGTCATTTTAAAAGCTACAGTGGAAACATAAAAAAGCTTGAATATAAATGCAAAGAAAAATAAGCAGTTTTTTTAGTGTAACAAGTATCTGCCAATTTATTGCTTTGTTACTACTAGAAGAAATAAGTGGGAAGTCATTTCAAATGAAATAATTTATTCAAAAATCTTTATCTCAGAATTTTTATTTAAAAAAATCATTTTTTATGTTATATTCATGTAAAAAGAAAATGTGTCTTTTAAACAAATAAACCTATTTTCCACCATCCACTAAGCATAAATATTCACATAAATAGTATCTGGCTCAAAAAATATCCTATACATCTTGACTTAATTTCATGCTTAGACTATAAAGTGGAATAGGTATTTTCTAGTTTTTTTTCTTCCTAGAACTAAAGGAATCATATGGAAAGATATTGCTTTCATTTTTTGATTCACATGAAAAGAAATTGAGCCTTGCCCATTATATTTTTGTAACTGTTAATGACCTTTGTTATTCTGGTAGAATATTAAGAGAAAATCATGTGTTATCAAAGCAGAAATACCAAAATTGATGGGTAATATTTAAATTCATCATACTTTCTATTTTCTTGACACACATATCATAATTTTTATGAAGACAGGGTTTGATTTATCACTACCCTAATTTCCTGATGCATTTACACTCATTTTTAAGGGGAATTTGAGAGGGGTATTGTGCTTATATAAAATAAAACTCCTACAATGAAAAATCAATATGTTGTCCAATTTGTTGTTGTTTTTTTTTAAATCTCTGTCATGTTATTAATTTTTTAAATTTAAATCTCTAACACAGGGAGCTGTGGCAACATTGAATTCTAAACTCTCCCTGTTAGATGCTGCAAACACTGAGACAGTGGAGGCTAGACTCAATGCTGTGCTGCAAAAGATGCAGCAAATTGCAGAGAAAAAAGAGAAGGAACCACAAGCTGATCCTGATAAACAAAAGAGGGTGAGTTTTTTTGTATTCTTAGTTTATTTGAATAGCTGTAGTCTGTGCTGCCTTAAAGGTTCTTAACTTGGTATTCCCAACAACACAAATTTGTTTTTTTTTTATTAACAGACTTAAATTGGAGATGAAATGATAAAATGATGTGTCTTAGCACTGCTACCCCACCAATTTTTACAAACCAGTGTCTGGGAGGATAAATGTGAAATTTTGACACATGTAATTAACTCTTAAAGTGGCATAAGGTTTTCAATAATCTTCCGGCTCATTCATGTAAGAATTTACCGTATTACAATCAAATGGTTATTAAATTAAAAAAATTGCGTAAAATCCATTTATAATATTATTGTCATACTGACTTCATTTTTTAGGCTAAGAATGGTTATTTTATGCATCCAAAACACTGTTTTGAGTTAAATACTATATTTACCTGTAGTTTAGTACTATAATTTTTATAATAAAGGAAAATAAAATAGCTTCTTCAAAAAGAAACACGTAAAAACGACCAAAAAACATCGCGAATCGAGCGATAAAACTAGCGTGGGCAATGGCCGCGTTTGCCAGAAGTCGAATACATCATTTTTCAAGCATTGAAGAGTTTTTACTTTCCGAGATCTCTTTTCTAACGAGAGTGGTATCTAGGGACGCTTTGGTGATAGCAAGCAGGGATGCATTACAACGCTTTGCGACTTTAAGAGTTAATACTATTATTAATGTTCCTGACAAATTTTATTTATTTTGCTTGAACTCAAGATATCTGAACTTTATGACATTGTGAAGAAATGGGAAGGAACTGCTGAATCTTTGCCCCAGGTTGTGGACAGACTGGTGTCCCTTAAAGAACTTCATGAACAAGGTGTGTGATAATGAAATCATAGTTATCAAAAGTAACATTATGTCACAAAGTTTGTCTTCTTTTCATACATTTTTTTTTATACTAATGACACCCACAGCACTACAGTTCAGTCAAGCTCTATCATATTTAGACACGGCACAGCAGGAACTGAAGGCAAGTATCACTGCTCACAGTGACATGCAGAAACAGGTATGTGATGATTGAATTGTATTACTCTAATGATATCTTAAACATACTTTTACTTTACGATCAGTAGAATTAGTAGAAACTTAATCGACTATATTTCAACACTGCAGTCATAAATGTTCAAGAATTAATTTAGTTTCTGAAATTTCTATAAATTGTTTATTTCACATATTTTTACTGCCAGTGGTAACTAAAAGCTAGTTTTAGCAAGGAAGTCTCAGTAATGAAATTGTGTCTTGGGTTTGTCACTTAAAGAGAAGCTTTCATCCACCAGTGATCTCTCTGACTTTATAAGTGACTATATAAAAAAATCATTGAGATGCAGTTTAGTTGCTGTTTTGGTTACCAAAGGATATGACCAGTCATAGTAATAATAAATGGAAAAGAATCCAGTGTCATTGTCAAACACAGGGGAGCAAAGGAGGTAAAGATAAGAAAAAGACACCTCAGGGAGAATAGGGACTGGGTTAATGTAACATTACATGTTTTACACTAAACTGTTAGAGGGATTAAAAAAAACAAATTACACAGACTATTTGTGTAAGGAAACAATAAATTAAAGCTTTATTATCAACTAATACAAATAATGGTAGACGTTTCGGCTCATGCCTTCATCAGTACAAAAACAATTACATGTACTTACATATATATTCAAATTAAAACATATTAAATTCTATGTGATAAAATGAAAAGAAATGAAAGACAAAAATAAACACGGACATAGAATATAAGAAAAAGGAGGAAGTTGAAGTGATAGAGGGATTAAACAGTTGTACTGGATGGTGGAAATGGGTCAGCAGGCGGGGCCAGTACAACAGGAGCGTAAGTAATTTTTTGAAAGCAACCATTCTATGTCACTAAGTCAGTTGGTACCATATTTCAAAGGTATCCAGGATTACAAAGAACCATCTTGACAGTCATAACATCCATGTCGGAGAGGCTATATCTTATATATCAATATTATTTTATCTTCTCCATAAGTGTTTTAAAAATCCATTCTTTTTTTTTTCCATAGCTACAAACTAGCCTTGATGAGAACAATAAGATAATACGCCAGAATGTGGAAAGCATTGGAAAACGTCTGGACAGTTTGAAGAAGTCCTAAAGCCATGCATTTTTTACCCAAAAATTAGTTTCTTTTATTTAGGTATAGTTTATTATTCAATGAAATAAAAACGTAACAAATTCTTTGGGTTGTTCTTTTGAAATAGGTTTAATTATTCTAAGCTTTCCTCTTTTAATAAACATAAAATAATTTATCCTTTAGACTGAATATTATAATTTTCTTAAGTGTTAGTTTTTATGGGATTTCAAAAAAAAATTTTTAATTTATGCACCCCCTTTATCAGGTATTATCTCACATGGTTTAAAAGCATTAGAAGCTTAGATGTCTGAAAAATGTATGCATTATATTTGTAGCAAATATTTTGCTGCTATCATGTGCAATTTTTGTGTGGTTGCTGTCTTGTTGGTTATTGTAGGCTATATATAAATTAAAACTTACGTGTAAAACCTAGTCTCCCTATCAATTTATTTGTAGAAAGAGTTTTCACTTTGACAAAGCAGCGATAATTTGATAATTTAATTAGTTTTTCTTCTTATGAAATGGGATTATTAGAAAAAAAGAATATAAAAAAAATTATTTTCATAGTAATGTTATCACAAAAATTCATTTATTTACAACTGTTACAGTTTGTTGTTTCTTGTATGTAATATATGTCGTTTTAAATTATATTGAATCAACTTTAAACACATGTTGAGTGTTGCACTTAACAAAGGTTTGAGATTTTTTTCTAAAATTTAATTTAAAAACAATGATTTGTAGAAAATGCATTTTTTTTTATTTGGAATTTTTTAAGAAGCACCTGTTTAATTAAGATAATATAATAATATAACATCTAAAATATTTTTCCTATGTATATATACCTTTTTATATATATGTTATGACACATGAGAATTGTCTCTTTGATTTTGTCATTTTAATTTTTAGTAAATTACAACTGTGCCCAAAGTGATATGGTCCTGTAATTAGTTGTGTTTTATAAACAGCTGCTTTAATTGTTCTGTTGCAGTTGTTTTTTTTTTTTTGGTTACTCCTGTATCTGAGAAAATGTGATGTTACATTTCTGTTATTTGCCTCAAATCTAATATACATTTTATTTTTTGTGAATGCCATTTCATTGAAGTGTTTAGAATATATTTCGAATTCCATAGTAAAAGAAGTACTATTCTTTTACATAGTAACACAGGTAATGAATTACTTCTATGTCACTAGCATTAATGAATACAAAAATATGAGTTCTTAATCTTGATATTTTAAGTATCATTTTTGTTAGTTATCAGTGATAATTTTAAAGAGTTTTGTATGCTGTATATAATTCCAAACTTGCTAGAATGTTTACTGGGATGAGGATATCTTATTTGACAATTACCCTTTTTTGTTTATATATTTTAAAATAATTTATGATACAATGATAGGTATATTTGGCATTCTTCCGGTACTAATGGTAACTTGTCTTTTAATCCCATATTACAGTAGTAGTATTTTGCCCTTCTCTGGAGGAACACAATATAAATGTGTCATCAGTGTCACATAATAAAACAAATACTGTTTAATGTCGCAATTTCTTTTTTTAATGCTAAAATTAAAAAAAAATTATATAAGAGACTTTCACTTTGTTTAGAGACTTGTTGGTGTAGAGCTTTGCTTGTTGTTTGATGACTTGTACCAGTGAATGAGGGCAAGAATGTGTGTGGTAACAGGAAAAGTCAAGATATACATAATACCACTCAAGTATGATGTTTGAAACAGTCCGTGAAGGTTTGAAGATGGATAAAACAGAAATAAAATACTGTAAAGTGGGTAATTTGAGCTGGAGGTCCCTGACATCCGCCGGGGAAAGTGAAGGCAGCTGGGCAGTGTGCTAGCCACACAATTATCTTGATTGTTTGCTGAGGCTAACAAAAACGTGAACGCTACTTCACCCCCAACCACCCACCTCCCGTGGCCATTGTAGTCTGGACAGTGGACTTCCTTTTACTTTAAAGTAGTGTGTAATTGTGCGGGGCCCCTTTGGAAACCACTGGAACTAGATTACAGTGATACATATCCTCAACTCATTTAGTGTGGCGTAATTAAACATTATGATTTATGATGACATTAAGTCTCATTTGTGAGTTGCTGTGAGTAAAAAATAAAATAACGGAAAAGTGGGAAGAGGACTTTTGATTTTATAATAAAATGATAATTTATATAGCGCTGTATCCCAGCCAGGAGCCGGGCTCACAGCGCTTCACATGAAGACAACACTACATACACTAACCAAATAGACACCCATATCACACCAACCACACAAATGACAATACGTAGTGCATCCGCTACGTTAATCACTAAAAAAGAAGTGTTTCATTAATAAAGAAAATGATAATATAATATATGAATGACCCCTTCCCTCCATGGTCACCAATAATAGACATTTACCGTAGATAAGCGCAGATACAATAATCTTCGACTTCTGTAAATAAGGAGCGTCTGTAATACATGTAAATAATATATGGCCAAATGAAGAGTGGCAATCATAATGACAATCATAAAAGATTCATTTTTTTAAAAAAAGTATATATACTGCATCAAAATAAAGTTGTACCCATTTAATTTTTTACCTATCTTACTTCAGTTTCATACTTTTAGCGACATAAATTATTCCTTAAAGAATTTATTTGTTTTGTAAATACTGCTGAAATTAAGAATTATTGAGTGTTAATGGTTAAGAAACACCTGCATGTGCCTCTTAGTTACGCCACTGGGTGGATGTTTGCTGTTAGCCTACATATCTATTACAGACGCTTCTTCTTTGTAGAAGGTTACTGCCTAAAATGGTATCAGAGTATTTATACTAAGTGTCAAGTTATTTCTTATACTTACAATGTGTGGTTATTAAGCCTACGGCCTACAGTTATGTCTTATGTTTGTTGTAAGTCTACGGTTGTCTCATGATCTGTGTTTAATTAAGACTTACGTATCTTAGTTAGTCTGTATTTTATTAAGGGGTTGTTCATACATGAACTCACTCAATTTTGACCGATTTTTAGCGTCCCCATCCCCCGTCACACTTCGTCACAAAAACTTAGAACCCCCTCCAATATGACATCACAAAGCTTTGGAACAACCCCCCCCCCCAAAAAAAAAAGCCGTACTTTCTAGTTGAAAATTAGCATGTTGCAAAATTACTTTTTTTGTCATTTAAATTTGTATTTAGTTAAGTCTGCACTCTAATATCGTGTAGCACGCGTGAAGCAATTGAAAACGTCATTAAATAAATTGCAAACAATGAAATATTTAAGTGAAACGTTATTTAAAAGTTGCGCGTTTTTATGTGTGTAGATGTGACGTCACATTTATTAAACACCTCCCTCCCCTCGTCACACATCGTCACAAATGTGTGACTCCCCCCCCCCCCGGGTAGGTGCGTGACGCCATTTATGGACGGCCCTTAAAAGAGTACAGTTATGTGTCATAGCAGTGGACATAGCTAGGGATTTGGGGGCCCGTTGGGGGGGGGGCCTTGGCCTCTTGGGGGGGAGCCTGCGTTCATGGCGGTGGCGTAATATACAAAGTAAATAATTTTAATGACTCTTCTTTAAGCCCGGGGGGACTTTCGAATCTGGATCCCCCTCCCCTAGCTACGCCCCCGGTCTCTTAGTTAATCTGTGTTGTAATTAGACTACACTTATGTCTCTTAGTTCGTCTGTGTTTTAATAAAACTACAGTTATCTATTACAGACGCTCCTTATATACAGAAAAGTATTGCGTCCTACGCTTATGAATGGTTTGTGTTTAGTCCTGCATTCTTATTAGAGTTTTAAATGATGATAAAGTGTTGGCTTTCCTGGTTTCTGCAGGCAACCCATTTCACGCTCAATTGTGGATGGGAAGAACACAACTTTTTATGTGTTTATTCTGGCATACAGAATAAGACAGGTGTTTATATCCTTATGTCTATCTGAGGGTTGTATTAAGTTATCTTTGAGTTGTATTTCTAAATTAGAATTAATTGCTTTACCTATAATTACTACTTTACTCTTTCTTCTTCTATCCACTAGTGTTTCAAGGTTAAATGATGTAACTAATGGTGTTATTCCTGTCAGTTTAAAAATAATCTGCAGTAACGAATCTGGCAACTCTTTTAATTTTTTTTCTAGTTTATCAATGTTTACTTTGGTGGATGGGTCCCATACAGAAGGTGCATATTCTAGTATAGGTCTCACCAGGGTGAGGTAGCATTTTAGTTTTTACATTTATTACAATTGTAAAAGTTTATTATTTATTTTATCAAACTTGAGGTTTTGTTTGACTTAGTAATAATTTCATTGTCATAAGGATTCCATGATAGTTTCTCATTTATTATGACTCCTAAGTATTTTGCATCTTTGGTTTGGATTAGTTCTTTTCCATGAATGAAATATTTTTAATTTATTTGTTCCTTTTGCTCTATTACTCTTAATTAACAGTTTACACTTTTCTGGGTGGAAAGACATACTCCAGTTAGTTTACCATGCATTTTATCAATTCATCTATAAGTCATTTTGTAAAATTTTGCTATCTTGTTCTGATTTGATTGTTGTATAAATTATACAATCATCAGTTATGTCTCCTAGTCTCTGTTTCATTGAAATTATTTCTTAGGGCCTGTATTTCTGTTTGTACAAATGTAACTTAGAAAAACAATGGTTTTCCCCATCCCATAGAACATTAAAGTTTTTCTTATGTTGCGTGTATACATGTTGTGATGCGGTCACGTTTAGAGGGGGATTGACCTGTATGGGCACTTGAAGATCAAGGCAAGTTATTTTTAACAGATAAGAAAGACTCTCGATCAAATGTAAACCTTTTTATTTAATGTTAACTGGTGGCTACCTCAAATCCTTGGGAGAACCTTTTGAGTTTTAGGATCTATACCAATACAGAGGTCAGGGTAGGGGATGGTAAAAAGTAAAATGTGTTAGGTGACTCCTGAATTTTCCTTAAGGGTTGAAAGTAACTGGGTGACTTCAACCCTTGTAAACCATCTAAAGCAGAGTATTTCAAGCTAATCAGAGAATTACTATAGGTTTTCTTACACGCGGATACCCAATGTTTCTAAATAAACAATTAGAGCGCTATTAACCAGTGTATTTCTGTGTCTACGACCCATGTCAATATTTTATGACATCCGCTACCAACTGTTGATGGAGTTGCTCGAGGCTATGTTCTCAAATAGCATGTTTAAAAAAATTGTTTTTATGGCAAGCTCATCATACATGAAATCAATACAGGATTCGGCAATTATTGGATCTCACCACATAAACGGGGCGTCAAGTATCGTATGCGACGGTTCCCACATTGTGTCACGTGGTCATTGATGTTAAAAGTTGGACCGTAGAAACGATATCAAATAGAAAATCATTATGAAGGTCCGACGTGATATTAAGAGTCAATTGAAATCTCATCACAAAGTTAATTTGATAAGTGAATACAAAGACTTATCAGTTTGTTTATATTGACTTGCCTAAAAATACGAAGGAATATCATCAACATCATGCATCGAACAACACATCATATGACAACCAACATATCATATGTCAATCAATATATCATATGTTAATCAATATATCATATGTCAACCAATATATCATATGTCAACCAACATATCATGTGTCTACCAACATATGATGCCTCAACCAACACAATAACATGCATCAACCAACATACGATGTCTCAACCAATATAGGCATACTATGTTGTTCTGGCGCCCACTTTTTTCAAAACCCCAAATAACTTACGTGAATGTTATTACATGCGTTCAAATCAGTGTGTCCGAAAACCACATTTCACGGCTTATTTATTAATAATATTTTTTGTTTGATAAATACGAAATATTAAACTTCCTGAAATGTACACAAAGTACTATATAATTATAAATCCTCAAACATATGTTGAAAATAAATCATCAACACGGACACATCTGACGTATACTCCATGGCGTAGCTCACAAAAGTATCCAACATTCGCAGTTACAGACACAATGTTATCTACTTCAACACAAACGCTGACGTCACAGGTTTGTGGTTTGCCAAACAATTAACGGCTCTTTTTACATCGTTCCCTTTTCCAAAATTAAAATATAAGCTTAAACAATGACCTCATAAAATATTTTACGGCGAGAAACACCACACGCTCTTTCAATCTCGATATCAAAATGATTATGATTTTACTATACGTCTATATTTTGAATTTAAAAAATATGCTGATTAAATGTCGCTTAGCGTTACAGAATGACCTGGGATTTATAAAATATGATAGATATGCCTTAAATTATTCAACGTAACATGCCTCAACAAACATATCATATGTCTACCAACATATCATGCATCAACCAACATATCACGCCGAAATAACAATCACAGATTGGCTGAGTTTTGTTTTATTTTGTTTTCTTTCTTTCCGTCCGGTATTCGGGCGTGGCATGGGTTGCCTGAAGAAACCAGGAAAGCCAACACTTTATCATCATTTAAAACTCTAGTAAGAATACAGGACTAAACACAAACCATAGAAATACGTAGGACGCAATAATCTTCTGTACAGAAGGAGCGTCTGTAACATATAAGATAAGATAAGTAGGGCTGTTATCGATTAAATTTAATTTAATCGTTAACTTTTGAAAAATTACCGATTAATTAATCGATAATTTTGTTAAAACTAAAAATAAAGATTATGACGTCATTACACTGAAAATTTCAAGGGAAGTAATAAAAACAGGCCATTGATTTTTGTTTATTGAGTTATTTTTAAAACATAGTTAACAATTAAAAAAAAAAAAGTTGAATAACGTATTAAAGTTTAAGCACTTGGATGAAATTTTCAAATTAATTTTAAAAATATAGAAATAATATAGCTGTTTAGAATTTGTTTGATGATTAACAAAAACATAAAGATCATATTTTTATCCCAAGTTATGATTTTTTAAATAAGTTTTCATGTTAACATTTTTCACTGTTGTTCTCTTTCACATTGTGTACCCTTTTATGGCATTTTTAAATTTCCTATAACTTCAGTATTTAATTATATTCAAATTTTAAAAAAAAATACATCGTTAGGAGATGTATTTAAAATATATAAATATAAGCAGTTCAATATATTGTCAATGAATTTTAATTTTGTTAACGTTAATTAATTAAAAACGATGTTTTTTTATATCATTGTCCTTATAAAACAGGTTATTTTAAAGTTTACACTTACGAAAGCTCGTTTTTAAATGGATACATTTGTACGTAAAAAAAAACAACAACTATTATTAACAATTAATTATTCTTAAAATAAATTGAGAAAATCGTTTAAAACATTCTCTTTAATTTTAATAGCTATTTTATCGATTAAAATAATTTTAATCGATAAAGAAAATTACCGATTAATCGAGAAATTAATCGGTAATTTTCGCAGCCCTAAAGATAAGATAAGATTTTGTTAAAAATTGAATCTGCACATTTTATCATTCAAAATGTTTTTTTTACTGTATCGTGTAAAAATAAACGTTATAAGCAAAGGTAATCTCCTATAGATCTATGTATAATTTACCAGAAACAAGAGCAAGCAAGACGCTGTCTATTTATATGTAGTAGAGTGCACAGCCGTCCCGCTCCGCAATATGCGCACCACGCTGAGACTCGCTATAAAAAGAAGGAAAGGAAGTAATGCTTTAAATTTTAAAACAAATGCATTCTATTACCCATTTCTTAGCATCATCTTTGAGCAATCCTGCGGCGTATGCTACGCCACGGGTCGCATCTAGTAATAATGATGCAATTTCTGAGAAATGTGTTGGATTCAATGGTATTTGACCATTGGGCTTGGAATTATCTTATAATCATTTGATATAACATTTTATCCAGATTTAAGTACTGCTATTATCATACACATAACAATCAGCACACAAATACACCCCGGTTACGCCCCGGTACCAATGGCTACTAGCAAACAGTAGGATTAGAGGCAGTGAACGAGTGAAACATGAAATGTAAAGTACTGATGAACTTCTCAATACGTTCATAACGATCAAGTTACAAAGATGGTTGTCTATCTAAGTGAACCCTCTGATGTGTACTTAAAGTGACTTTTATGGTTAGGTTTGCGCGCTACACGTTTTATCTATAAATTCATTTCAAAGTTTGACATTAAGTATAGGTTGCTTGTATACCATAGGATGAAGTCCAAGGGCTGTCATCCATGTCAATTCATTTAAAAGCCCAGGGTTGGGAATGATGAAGAAATTAATGTCTACTTTTATTTGGCCATTGAACGTATAGTAATTTAATTGATTAATCAATAACACACGATCACGTGCAGGAAATGAATTTGATCTGATAGAATTTTAGTAGAAACGTTATCGAGGAGGAGTTATATATATATATACACATAAGGATGTATGCTCATGAATGTATTTTTAAACTTTACATTCCTTTTAGATACATGTGACATCAGTGTGTGTGTGTGTGGGGGGGGGGGGCGACGATGCCGACAGAGCACCAAATAAAGTGGAAGTTCATTCTTTGCCAGTCTGTCGGGGGAGGGGATGATGCCACGAACCTGTCGCCTTAGTCCTGATAATAATAAAAGTCAACGTTCTATTTAAGTCAGAAATGCTCATAGCACTGATGAAAAAGTGAGTAGCAATTGGTTTGAAAGTCTTCATCACCTGCGTTATGTTTGTTTGAAAATCTCTGTCAAAATGATGTGCTTTATATTGGTTTGAGAATCTTTGTCAAAACGATGTGTATTAATATTGATTTGAGAATTTCTGTCAAAATTATGTGTATTATCAAGGTTTGAAAATCTCTGTCAAAATGATGTGTATTATCAAGGTTTGAGAATCTCTGTCAAAATGATGTGTTTTATCAAGGTTTGAGAAATTCTGTCAAAATGATGTGTATTATATTGGTTTGAGAACATCTGTCAAAATTATGTGTATTTTACAGGTTTGAAAATCTCTGTCAAAATTATGTGTATTATACAGGTTTGAAAATCTCTGTCAAAATGATGTGTATTATCAAGGTTTGAGAATCTCTGACATAAATTATGCGCATTATATTGGTTTGAGAATCTCTGTCAAAATTATGTGTATTATCAAGGTTTGAGAATCTCTGTCCAAATGATGTGTATTATAAAGGTTTGAGAATCTCTGTCAAAATGGTGTGTATTATATTGGTTTCAGAATCTCTAATGAAAGGACGCTTTAAATTTTGGTTTGAGAATCTTTGGTATAAGTGACTGCCTATGAGTGTGGGGGGTATATTTAATTTAGCCACTCATTTGGATTGCCGAACACTTCAAGGTATCGTTATTTTTTTAATCGAATTCTGTGTTGAAAGACAGGTAAAATTTAAAAAGCTTTTTATGCTACATAATTACTTAAAAATGTTAATATTACGTATGCACCCAAATGTAGTTTAAACTGGTCATGACAATTTGTGATTTTTTCAGAGTCATACCGTAGAGTAGGAACGGTAGTAATTTATACGTTTTGCCTTTTGTTGTTTGTTCTTTGTTGATGTGATTATACATAATATGTCCGACCATTATATAACTTATAATTTTTTTTTTTTTAAAACGTAAAAAAAGAACAATTTTTTTACTATAAATCCTTTATATACGAGACATAACTATAAGGATATTCATTCTCTTATACACAGGGCAAAACAATCCAATAATACACAATTCTACTTATGTCATGTAAAACGTGTTAAATATAATGCGCACCCATCGTGATTATATTTTCAAAAAGTAATGTCAATGTAATGCGCACCTTATTGCACGACATGAAATGTTGTTGAACACATTACGCGCTACACCACTCTATCTCAAAAAATTAACATGATATAAAGAGATAAATAAAATAATTTAAAAAATATATTATTCAATTATTGTTCATTCGATCGATCTGAAATCTCGAAACATCTTTTTTTTTAAAAAATCGGCATGAGTCTGACTGCAAAATTTCAGCTTGCTAGCTTACGAGACCGTGGGTTAAAAATGGATCCAAAGTATTGTCGACAAGCAAGCACGCACGGTCGCACGCAAGGGCTCAGACACCACAATCCTTTACATACAAATACAAAACATAACTATAAGGATGTTCATTATACTACGCAGGGCTGTATGATTTTAAAATACAAAATTCTAGTTATGTCTCGTAAAGCATGTTTAACATAATGCGCACCGATCGTGAATATATTTTTAAAAAGTTTTTTCAATAAAATGCACACCTTATTGCGCGACATGAAAGGTTGTTGAACATAGTACGCACCACGACACTATCTAAAAAAATAACATTATCATGATATATAGAGATAAATAAAATAATTTTAAAATTTAATAAAATTACTGTCAGTCAATTCGATTGATCTGAAATTTTGAGATATCATTTTTATCATTGGCATGAGTCTGCCTGCAAAATTTCAGCTTGCTATCTTACGCGATGAAATGAGTTAAAAATCAATCCAAAGTTTTTTCGGCAAGCAAGCACGCACGCAAGCACGGCTCAGACACCACAAGTTAATATAAATGATTTAAAAAGCAACAAAAGTGACTGTATTTTATTTGATTTACAGTAATAACCAATAGTAGTATTAGTATAGTAAACAGTGTTTGTTACTACAACCATTGCCAGCAACCCAAAGGTCTGTTTGCTGTGGAGTGGAGCGTGTAATCATGCAAGTAGTTCGTATTTCGCCATTCCTCAAGGCTTTACTCTGTGTAGTGATCGTCGTTGTCATAGCATTCATCAAAACACCTCTTCTCAATCTGGTCACTCGGAGGTCATCGTCTGCAGCTTCAAGTTCCGTTTGGATGTTTAGGGTACCTAATGGTCTCCAGATGGTACCTGTCAAAAAAGGTTAGGATATTTAAATATTATCTTATCCAGGGGTTTGTGAGTTAACACTGAACGATATAATATAAATGAAAATACTTTTTAAAAAAAACATTTAAAAAAACAAAAAAAAACACGAAAATGGTTCCAGCAGTTTATTTTATTTTTAAAGGAAAAGGCAAAAGTGTATGGGACCGTCCAACAAAAAGTGGGTTAAGAAAGTGACGGTTTCGATGCAGAGTGTGGGGAGGGGAGAGGTTGAAAGATACACAGGACGTCACAATTTTCATGCATAAATTCTATGAAATTTTGATGACGGTAATTAATGCCAGTCAGAACTATGGAACTGATTGAAACTACTTCATGGTTGGAGTTCAGGGTGTGCAAGATTGTGACAAAAATTGTCGAAAATGTTGGGTAAGGGACAAGGGCCAAGATTGATGACAGATTGTGACATGTGAAAGATAATGTAAAAATAGCTTGACGAACTATACAAAAGTTGCACCATGCATAATTTAAAATATATTAAAAAAAATAATTTTCTCTTAGTTTTCGACGCAATAACTCAAGGATTTATAATTTGTATTAAATGTTCCAAACTTTCATCCCCCATTTTGAGTCTTATTCCAATATTTTGTTTATTTTTGACCTTGTTTGATGACTTTTTAAATAACTTAGCTATTAAACGAAAGAGTAGAGCCTATACTTGTGGTGGAGAACCTTTTTTGGGGCCGCTTCCCTACAATTCAGCCAAAATGCACATATTTATAGCAAAGTTCCAACACATCAATGACACCTGAAAATGGGGGTTTGGCTTAGTTGGTTTGATGATGATGTAATATTTATACCGCATGATGAGACTATGCGTGATGACTGTGGTACGCGTGCAAGTAGGTTTGCAATCACTGACCTATACACTCTATATAATAACATATTTCTAGCTAAATACATATCGATACCATTTTTCGCAATAACGCCGTTCGCCTATTGCAAAGTATTCAAATACGTAATAAACATTAAATTTAGACTTCTAAGATTTTTTTAAAGCAGCATTGAAACTGTAGATGTCAACACAAAACACTTGTATAAATGAGATTTATTAGCAGTAAAACCATTTTAACTTTCTTTCTCCAGTGGCATATCGCGATGTTAATTTTGAAACCGGACGAGATTTCGACGAGACTAAATCTCCTTATATCCTGGGAGCTGGCATGGACAAAACAGGAACAGTGTACGTCTGTCTCTATGTATTCCATTTTCAGCTTTACACAAATCACACATTTTAGACACATTAGCTTTAATTGTCAATTTTGGTGCTATAATTTAATCGATACATTTTATGTATAAATACTATCAATCCTATATTTGATTCATGAACCCTCAAACCAGCTATATATTAATGACTTCGTCATCTATATACATCTATCTACCCCCCCTCCATGTATTATTTCATTCATCTAGCCACCTGACCACCCAATTCACCCGTTATTTAAACAACCCGAGTAACCTTGAGTAAATCTGAGTTATAAACATCACTGAATCCCTTTAGTTGGAATCACGCAATCTATCCACAATTACTCAGAATACATAGCTTAACCACAGTTACATAGTAGTTTTAATGCATCATAGGACGCAATAATCTTCTGTACAGAAGGAGCGTCTGTAACATATAAGATAAGCTAAGATCATTTATTGAAAGTTACATAATTCATCATTTATCCACAGTCACATAAAACATCATTTATCTACAGTTACAGAATGCATAACTTATCCGTAGTTACATAATTCATCATTTATCCACAGTTACACAAAACATCATTTATCTACAGTTACAGAATGCATAACTTATCCGTAGTTACATAATTCATCATTTATCCACAGTCACATAAAACATCATTTATCTACAGTTACAGAATGCATAACTTATCCGTAGTTACATAATTCATCATTTATCCACAGTTACACAGAACATAAACCTGTCGCAGTTGATCGACCAATCACTATAGGTTATTACGATCCCAATAGAGAACTGAAATTTCTGTCTAGAACTTTCTTTAACCAGGTGATTTTTCATTAACAGCAAGAGCAAAATTCTTTACTTTGTTTTTCAAGACGTAAGGGGTTAAATGCCCTTTTTTCAAAAATAACTTTAAAAAAATATTGTAAGATGGCATGATCCTAGATGCATTACTTCACCAATTTACTGTTTCATTCTAAAATATCAGTCGATGATTTTTTATTTACTTGTTTGTGCCCACAACCATAACCGTGTTCGATATTTTCGATTACGCCAGTGATTTAATTGTTCCAAGTGTGAATATGACAAGTGTAATGATTTTCTTTGTAACATTTATGACAGGCGTTTTTATTCCTCAATGTCTTTAAGACAAATGTTATGATTGTTTAAAGTGTGTGTATGATAAGTGTGTGGGTTATTACTCAATGTCCATAGAACTAAGCTATTAACTGTTCCCAGTCCATGTAGTTCATTTTCGAGCCTCTCTAAACCAGGGTTAATTGCCCCAGGATTGGAAATTAGCAAACGTTACTCCCCACTTTAAGAAAGGTGATAAATCAGACCCTGGTAATTACAGACTTCTATCGCTTAATAGTATCACCTTTAAATCACTAGAACACATAATATATAATACAATAATTAACCACGTAGACAAATATAATGCCACATGCTCACATCAACACGCTTTAGAAAAAACAGATCATGTGAAACAACATTAATAGGTTTAATAGATGATCTGCCTAATGGGTTAGACAATAATGATCAAATAGATACAATACCAATAAAGGTTAATTTATATAAATGATGTACCCAAAAATATCTCAACATAAACATGAGTTGGGTTATTTGCTGATGATTGTATAATCTATAGAACAATTAAATCAGAAGCAAAATTCTACCAATTGACTTAGATGAATTGATCAAATGGGAAATTAGCTGGGGTATGTCTTTCCCCTCAGAAAAGTGTAAACTATTAAGATTTACAAAACTAAAGATGCAAAATACTTAGGGGTAATGATAAATGAGAAACTATCATGGAATCCCCATGTCAATGAAGTTATTTTTTAAAAATGAAACAAAACATTGGGCTTTTTAAAAAGAATTTTTTACAAACGTAATAGAGATATAAAACTAAAATGCTACCTCACTTTGGTGAGACCTGTAATAGAATATGCATCTTCTGTATGGGACCCATCCCCCAATGAAAGCATTGATAAACTAGAACAAATTCAAAAAAGAGCTGCCAGATTCATTACTGGAGAATATTCAAAACTTAAAAAAATAACACTATTATTTAAATAACTAAACCTTCAAACACTAGAGGACAGAAGAACCAAGAGTGAAGTAGTAATTATACATAGAGCAATTGATTCTTATTTAAAACTACATCTCAAAGTTATTTTAATACAACTTTCAGATAGACAGAAGGATAAAAACACCTTTCTTATTCCGTATGCAATTTTAAACACATACACATGTTCTTTCTTCCCGTCCGGTATTCGGGCGTGGAATAGGTTCCTCAAAGAAACCAGGAAAGCTAACACTTTATCATCATTTAAAACTCTAATAAGAATGCAGGACTAGGCACAAACCACAGATAAGCGTAGGACGCAATAATCTTCTGTATAGAAGACACGTCTGTAATAGATAAGATATGTCACTAACACAAATGTTATGATTGTTCAAAGTGTGAGTATGACAAGTGTGTTAGTTATTACTTGTCACTAACACAAATGTTATGATTGTTCAAAGTGTGAGTATGACAAGTGTGTTAGTTATTACTCAATGTCACTAACACAAATGTTGTGATTGTTCAAAGTGTGAGTATGACAAGTGTGTTATGACGGAGGACGTCGAGGCAGCGGACGCAGTCTTATTTCTTATCGCTAGATTAACTCGAGTTGGCGTGCCAGAGTTCCGGAGAAAACCTGGACAAATGTGAGTTTATTACACACAAAATCTACTTTATAACCAAAATGAAGCAACACTTAAAAAACCATTAGACTATGTTCTGTACAAACTAAAATGTTATATATTGAATGACAATTGATGGTTTCTGCTAGTATTTGATTGCTGCTTAGTAGAGTTATTTAGCGATATATGAGTAGTTTAAATCATATATGTGTACTTACTTTATACTAATAATAGAAATAAATCAGTTATTCATCAGCAGACTGAAATAGTTGTGGGGGTGGAACTCTCTTTCAATGATCTCATGTAAATATCATGCCGTATAAACAACATAAAAGCCCAAGTCACTCACTCCCTCATCTAGGCGCCCTACAACCCCTAGTAACAAAAACTACAATATAAACTTCAGATACTTGTATACTTTTGTTATGACTTTCAAATGCCCTTGAAAATGCTTGTACTCCAGATGGATCGTTAGGACGGACGAGGCTCCCTCCAGGTTCTCTTGGTTTGAAAGTTTAAATAGAACTGGTTTAAAGGAACAGATGAACTGGACGATAACTCACAAGTTGGACAGTGACATCCCTTTTGTCTATGGTAGACTCATCAGGGACGAGCACCCGAAGGAGAAGGATTATGGTAGGTCGAGTTGTCTCCCTTTGGCCATGATCTCGACAAGAGAGACAGGAGTAAGGCAATAGTTTAGTATAGGGCTTGATTTAATGTTTAGGTCAATGAGACAGTTCCGACGTCTGGCTAACCATCAAAATAACTTTATTAAAGGTGAGACATGCTAATTATTAATGAACATTTAGAAGGTGACTTCAATTGTTTATACTGTAAACCCTTTCAGATAAAATCTACGAGGGGAAAACACGAACAGCTGCTTGGTTTGTTAGCCATTGTCCAGTCAGATCAGATCGGTTGATATACGTTCACAAAATGCAAAACAGGTGAGCTGGGAGATTGTTTTAATACCAAAACAGGTGAGCTGGGAGATTGTTTTAATACCAAAACAGGTGAGCTGGGAGATTGTTTTAATACCAAAACAGGTGAGCTGGGAGATTGTTTTAAGACCAAAACTGGTGAGCTGGGAGATTGTTTTAATACCAAAACAGGTGAGCTGGGAGATTGTTTTAATACCAAAAACAGGTGAGCTGGGAGATTGTTTTAATACCAAAACAGGTGAGCTGGGAGATTGTTTAAATACCAAAACAGGTGAGCTGGGAGATTGTTTAAATACCAAAACAGGTGAGCTGGGAGATTGTTTTAATACCAAAACAGGTTAGCTGGGAGATTGTTTTAATCCCGAAAAGAAATATTTCATACACATCGCCTGTAAAAATAGATTTTTTGAAATGACCAATAATTGAATATGTCTTAAACAATATTAAACTTAAAGAGAGTGGTTGGTTGGGGGGGGGGGTCTTAACGAAAGCCTGACTGTGTATTTAAAATAAGCGTAACTTTTTGAGCAATTGTACATTACATTACCATTTTAATGGTAAATATAAATCTTAAAATTTCTGCTATAAATATTTAAGCTTGACAATATGTGGTGAGTGTTTTCCACAATTTTAGAACCGATGTGGATATATGTCTTATAGGTAGACTATGTTCATTAATATGATATAATTGTATAACCGATGTTGTTATATGTAGACTATATTGAGTTATATTTTACAATTGTAGAACCGATGTTGATATTTTTGGAAAGTGCGGCCCACTGTCTTGTGGTATGGCCGAAAAGGTTCCTGGAGTCCAGGAGATGAGAAAGCAAGCTGACCAGACCATGTGTTTCCCTATGTTGTCTAGTTCATACAAGTAAGTTGTTGAACACGTCAGGCCCAGAAAAATGTGGCCAAGGGAAGCAACAAATTGTGCAAGTTTTTAAGAGATCGTTTTTTTTGGTGTGAACATACGTACATGAACGTTAAATATATATATATATATATATATATATATATNTTTTTTTGTGTGCGTGCGTGTGTGTGTGTGTTTGTGTGTGCGTGCAAGCATGCGCGTGTGTGTGTTTTAATAGTTTCAGAATTTATCTATATTTTTACATTTTTACTTACTCATCAGGTTTTATTTGGCGTTTGAGAATTCACTGTGTCAAGAATACATAAGTGAAAAATTCTTTAAAATTTTCATGAATGTCGACGTGGTACCGGTTGTGAGGGGAGGTAACAACATAAAGATAAAATCTATCATTCAAAATTTACTTTGGCATTTGGCCCTGTTTCTAGTCCTGAATTTATATAACTATTTATATAGTTCTTGAAAATTAAAATATATTTTAAAAAAATATTACTTAAAATCACTACCCACCTCCCCCCCCCCCAAAAAAAAAATAAAATAAAAAAATACACATCTGCAAAAAGCTAAATTAGATAATTTTTTTTTACCACTTAGGTGCTGATTACAAGAGTTATTTCCCATCTGACATATTTATTGATGCCGCTGACTTTAGTACACCGGAAGCTCTTGCGGATTATTTGGACGATTTAGGCAATGATAAAGATAGCTATTTAACGTATTTACGAAACAAAGACAGGTAACAAAAAGAAGGTTACAAAATTACGTTTCTCTACTTGACTCAAATTTCGCATTTAAAATTTTGTAATAGAACTAGCATTAACCAAAGTTATCTATGCCTCTGTTTACACTCGCTATCACTATATTGGTGAATATTGGGGAGACGATATAAAAGATGACATGTATGGGACAAATTTATCGGGCACATTCGGAACTTTTAAAGATATAGACAATGTTCTGTCTAGAAGCACACTAAAAAAAGTGACCACGAGGTTCTGAGAGCTTTCAATCACATAATCCTAAACTCAGCCTTGTTCATACATGATCTCAGAGTTAACGTAGAGTAAAAACTTTTTCAGACACTGCGGGAACTTGACAGTTCATAACATGATGTTCTGCCATTCACTTAAATATTACCGTTATACCATCAGTAGCTGTAGAGAGTCTTTCCCCTACGCCCTCCCTTATTTTATATAAACTTTCTACCTACTGAATATCCCAGCGTAAAAGACGACCACAAACCTCTACTGTTAAAATATTGGTTTTAAGCTATTTTCGCCGTATAAGACCACCCCTCTTCCAACACACTTTAAGTCTGAAGCTGACTTCATATTTTTTCCTTCTTGCTGGTGGAGACATGATTGGGTCTTGACTATTAACCATTTGTATACTGTAATCTATTACGGTATTTGTGCTGCACTGTATGAACAGATACAAATACGATAACATAATACCCGACACATAAAACAACGGACTTTTAAGACAATTTTTAAGGTTTAAAAAGTCGGAATATACGGTAATAATTTTTTTAAAGAAACGTCTGTGCCGAAACGTTCGTTATAAATAGTTTCTAATTTTATTATTTTGCCATTAAATCCTAGCATATATCTTAAATAATCTCTAGCCATCTCCGCAGATATCGCTCTGTGCTGGACTTCCCTGACTGGCCTTGTCAAATGTGTGAGAAGCTGCACACTGACCGCACTAGACATACCTATACAGATGTCCACAGATGGTGGGTGATGAATTCATGTCATGACCCAGTGGACACGGCCAAACTCTTTTAATGAATCATTTGTTGTTGTTTTTTTTAATCAATGCAGTCATTTAAAAATCGATGTTATCAGCAAATTATTATAGTTTACCTAGACAGATATATCCTGTTTTAAAGTATACAGAAGATTTTTACAATCCCTATAAATTATATTAAACTGCTTGCTTTACTAGTAGCCAAAAGAAAACGATACTAGGATTGGATTTATGAGCAAAATAACGTTAACAAAATAAAATAAACACAATGACAAACCATGAATAAAGGTATGGAGTATTAATCAATATACGTGTATAATCAAGATATAAAATGAATTATCTTATAGACCAGTGGTGGCGAACCTATTTGTGGCCACGTGCCCAAATTCAAAACGAAACATACTTATAAATAGCAAAGCGTCAACACTCCATTTAAACCCCGAAAATGGGGGTTTGGCTTAACTGGTTTGATTTTAAGTCAGTATTATTATAGTCGCGTGTCGGCTGATGAGGTTCTGCGTGTTGAATCACGTGTACCACATGTTCGCCATCACTGTTATAGACCTATGTGCCATGTAATGCATGCCTCAAGTGTTAGTTTCATCGATGAAAGTTTTTGGTCCCATCATCAGAATGGAATGTACCAGTGACCGAGTGTAGCTTTGAGATGGTCCAATCGATTTTGCAAGTTCCTGTTAAATCGCTGTAAGAGTGAGATTTTTTTATTGGGACATCAGCTTCAATTTGCCGGAAACTTTTTTTTAACCAACCCTGCAGTAACTTTGACAAATATAAAAACATCAAACAAATGAACAAATAGAACTCCCGGGTGTCTCTAAAGGTTTTAGAGATTTAAAAATATAGTTGCAAGAAGTTCACTTTTCCATGTCATTTTAAAGATCGATCAGAACTTAAGTCAGAAGCAGAAATAGTTTTCATCTCATATCGCAATTGTTGTACACAAAAACCAACCTATGATACAGCAACTATTAAGCTCATACTGTAGGCTGACTCGCCAATGAATTATAGAATTAAACTTTTTCTTCCGATAAGTCTGTTACTATTATATAGTAGTTTCCCAAACCCACTCAACCTACTTTAAAGCGATTGACAATGTTTGCAGGGGCGTCGCTAGGATTGGTGTCACCCGGGGCGGTAGCTCATGGTGTCACCCCTTCAGGGGGCGTCCATAAATGACGTCACGCGACGTTGCCGATTCCCCCCCCCCCNCATGCGAGAAGTCATACAAAACGTCATTAAATAAATTGTAAATAATCAATATTTAAATGGAACTTTTACTTATAGTTGCGCGTTTTTAGGTGATTTCACATTTTTTAAACACACCCCTCCCTCTCGTCTCACATTGTCATAGATGCGTGACACCCTTCCCCCTCCCCTTTAGGAACGTGACATCATTTATGCGCGGCTCCCAATCCATAGAACTCCTCTCAGTCTTCCAGTGCCAAATAAAGGGAATATAAATAATTTTACCTTTTTTTTTTTTGTCAACCGGTGAGGTCAGCACCTCTTGCTCCCCTCTAGTGAATTACGTTTAAAAGAGAAAACTATCCCTTATTACATGAAAAAAAAAAGTTTTTAAAAAAAAGATAAAACAGTAGAGAGAGAGAGAGAGAGAGAGAGATGTAAATAACCGAAATAGCGTAAAATTCCAGACTAACTCCTAAGCATCTTCCTCGCCCTACAACACAACAAAGCGTATTTTTCCACTAAGCACCCGAAACATAAAAGCAGTTGAGGACATAAAGTATTTCAAACATAGAAAACAATTCCTTACCCCATAAAAAAACAATTTTTTTATTTACGGAATAACGCATAATATTATTCTTTATGGACCCGCGTTTGTAAGCTCTAAACAGCTTAGTGGGGATCAATGCTTTCTTTAATGTTTGCCGGTTGTTGTGCTAAATAATCATTAAAAAAACTTGTGTGGAGCTGCAAAGTTTAACAGTTTACCATTTTCAGTGTGCAAATTTTTGGCATATCCCCAAAAATACATGCATCAATTTATCCGATATACTTTATATGAGAAAAAAATTGTTTAAATCAAAATAATATAGTAGATTATAATTAAACAAACAAGAATTATAAATGTATACGTCTGTTCCGCTGAACAGAAATATACATTTATATGTTCATTAAGTAACCAAATGCCAACATACCCATATGCCGCTAATTTATTCTGGAGCACACTGATGTCTGTCAACAAGATCCATATTTTATAGACTTTGTCAAGGTTGATCTGATGTCCATCATTCTGACAAGATTTAATCCTCATAAGCAACTCTAAATGTAACTCTTACAACATATTTATAGATTATACTTTTCTATAATTCATTATTAAGCTAAATCCACGTTCGCAATGAGCGCTCGATGCAAGATATACAGCACAAATACCAAACAGGGTGGCAATGTCGCTGAATCATTCTTCATTCATGACAAACTGAATCACCTCGTCGAAAGTCTGAATCAACCCACATTGTATTTTGTTCTTCGAGCACTAATCTTAAATTACGATAGTGATCCATAAATTTCTCCACAATGTCTTCATAGCTTTTAAGAATACTTTGTATTTATAAACAGGGCACACAGTTATGTTTGTTCAAAATTAAAATTTGACATGTCGACTAACGCTCACAACTCAAATATTCACTTAAGTATCAAGTATCAAGTCGCTTTCAAGAAATCGAGAGTCCACTTGCCAATTCAGACATTCAAAAAATTTGAGGACTGTATTTGTTTTTTCAGCCTGAATACATTTTAGCAACATCAACCTCTGCAGACCAATGAACATTTTCTCCGAGGGGATGTCCTCTTAGGTTATTGATAATTCCTTTTACAAACTGGTGTGCCTTCCTAGTCATTAGATTTTTCGTTTGCAACAGCTTGCTTAATTTGGCAAGTTCTCCAAATACTTCATGAATGACACTAAGGAACAGTCCGAAACTGTGGGTCTCAGTCTCTGAGATCCTTTAAACTATGTTTATTGACTTGGTCATAATACAAACGTGCCTGCTCTTCACAGTATTCAGTCAGTGCTTGTATGTCATTTCTCTACAATGCTTGTGAAGCAAAGTGTCGTGAAAGCAATCTGATTTTCAGTGTCATCTAAAAAAAAAAA
>MUZC01004478.1:449340-460633 GCA_002072015.1 Radix auricularia | reverse complement strand
CGCGTGACGTAGGGGGGGAGGGGGTAAAAAATCGGCCAAAATCGCGTGACGTCATTTATGGACGGCCCTTAAGTGTTCATGACATTGGCTGTTTTAAATATATTCAATAACCTTTACATACCCAACTATATCATTTGAAGTTAATGAACACATTATCATTACTATCAAGAAGTGAAAACGATAAAAAAAAATTGCTTTTACTTTAAGAAACCAGAAAAGCAAACACTTAATCAACATTTAAAACTCAAATAAGAATACAAGACTAAACAAAAACCATAAAATATGTGTAGGACGCAATAATCTTCTGTATAGGAGGAGCACCTGTAACAGATAGCATAAGATAAAATAAGAATATCAACATTCTCTGCGGAGCAGAAATTCAAATCTTTCTTGATTTTTTAAAAATGCGAATAAACATTTGTGATTTAAAAAAAGGTCGGTATATAGGGACTTAACTTTTCTACATTTCTTTTTTACTTTTATTTCATTAGTTGTAGATCTATTTCTGATCTGGTAAAAACACCTTTGACCACCATAGGCGTCTCTAGGTTTGTACGGGGGGGGGGGGGGGGGTGGACCGCACCGGGTGACATCATCACAGTTAGGGGCTGACAACAAAATATAAATTTCTGAATAGTACAGTCAATAGCACTAGCTATACTCAGATGAGTTCTATGGGATATGCCGTGATGGTGTTAACACCATGAGTTACCGCACTGGGTGACACCATGAGTTACCGCACTGGGTGACACCATGAGTTACCGCACTGGGGGACACCATGAGTTACCGCACTGGGTGACACCATGAGTTACCACACTGGGGGACACCATGAGTTACCGCACTGGGTGACACCATGAGTTACCGCACTGGGTGACACCATGAGCTACCACACTGGGGGACACCATGAGTTACCGCAATCGGTGACACCATGAGTTACCGCACTGGGTGACACCATGAGTTACCGCACTGGGTGAGACCATGAGTTACCGCACTGGGTGACACCATGAGTTACCACACTGGGGGACACCATGAGTTACCGCACTGGGTGAGACCATGAGTTACCGCACTGGGTGACACCATGAGCTACCACACTGGGGGACACCATGAGTTACCGCACTGGGGGACACCATGAGCTACCACACTGGGGAACACCATGAGTTAAATCACTGGGTGACACCATGAGTTACCGCACTGGGTGACACCATGAGCTACCACACTGGGGGACACCATGAGTTACCGCACTCGGTGACACCATGAGTTACCGCAGTGGGTGACACCATGAGCTACCGCACTGGGTGACACCATGAGTTACCGCACTGGGGGACACCATGAGTTACCGCACAGGGGGACACCATGAGCTAACACACTGGGTGACACCATGAGTTACCGCACTGGGTGACACCATGAGTTTCTGCACTGGGTGACACCATGAGCTACCACACTGGGGGACACCATGAGTTACCGCACTGGGTGACACCATGAGTTTCTGCACTGGGTGACACCATGAGTTACCGCACTGGGTGACACCTTGAGTTACCTCACTGGATGACAACCAACGCCTTTGTGTATCGCCCTTACCATGTGTAACGGTCGACATTAAATAACACTTTTTAGTTATACATATCAAAACATCTATGTATGAAATCAGTTTTTAAAATGTATTACTTTGCTAGCTGATTCTAGCTCAGTTGAAGAAATATTCTACTAAACGCATTTTTAAATACGATCATCATACACATAGATATTTATTGTAATTCTTCATTCTCACATGTGTAATCCTAACCTCCTTCACATTTCTAATTTATTTTGTCTCATAACAGTATTTGCCAGGAAATGTGAACATTAACAAGATCCACTAAAGCCAGAATGGTGGCATTGGTCAACATGATGAAGGATTCAAGAAGACTGCTAAATATACAAACTACTAATGAAATGCAATGTATCCATTATGACTTCGATATACCAGCCAGCTGTTTCTATGATGACTTCAAAAGATTAGTATATACCCGCATCTCGACTTTAATTATAAAGACCAACTGCTTAATATGACCGCGGAAATAAATTCTACCCAGCCGCATTGACTAGACTAGAGCAATGGCAATCGAAGTTACCGAAAAAAACAATTGGACTTTTGTGGAAAAATTCACATCGTGTCGTTGGGTGCTGGCGTATATGCTATTTACACTTAGAATGTTCCAGACAGCCCTTCGTCAGAGCATCGGCATGGCTCTCGTCTGTATGGCTCAACGTCCGGCCTCAGAGCCAAAAGAGGGGCCGGCTTATAACATATCAGTATTGGAAACATATGACGTCAGTGTGTCCATCTTAGAGGTCTCTATGCAACAAAACCAAACAAGGTTCAATAACTCTAGTTTGACAAGAGGGGATAATTCTGGTGAGTCAGTGTCCATTCTTCCATCTTGTACGCTGAAAATAATTCTGTTCACCCAGTTGACACTACAATAAGTAGAACTTCTTGCATTAATAAAATAACATTTTCGTACTTCAACTACAAATAATCAGCACATGACTGTCCGCTTATTTTTGAATTAATCCAATATAACAATTCGCTAAATAAATCGCAAGTTTTATTACAATATTTTTAAAAACATTATTTTATGGCTTTTCGTAAATTCCTTACATGTCCAAATTTAAGCATCTCCCATCGGAGGCCAGGGCTCGTCTGTATATGAAACTTGTTGTAAATGTGTCACAAATACGAGTAGTGACAGTTGCTATTTGGGTGCAACAAACGGGACATTAACAACAGTGGAAATAGCACAACACCTTCTCTTCTATTCTATTCAAGGGCCAACAATTATCACTCTGATCATTACTGCTCCTATGAATGTTGTAGTTATGTTAACATACTCTGTTAAGACGATACTTTGTACAATGTTCACCCTAAAGTTCGTTGCTCCTTTTGTAAACGAACAAACTAGAGCGCAAAGTTGCCCAGCATCCACATTATGTGTGAATGTTTACACCCAACAACAAAGATATCATATTATCCTTATAAAACTTTGCTGGGTGCTTATAATGCCTTATACCAAACTGCTTCGCGGGGTCGGTCAGGTAAGTGCTTGCCCGCGCAGCAACACAGCTATAAGGAAATATTGACTTTGTAGGTCTGCTCACCGGGTATTACGGACTGGCGGTTGGGGAAACAGCGAGTAAAATCACAAATTTGCCATTGTTTTCACTTTTACTCATTCCTATGGAAGCTTATTCAAGTCACACAATCGGTCTTAGGAAATATGCATATAAGTTATTGAATTATTTGTTTTTAAAAAAAATATTAATTTAAAAAACAACACAAAACAAAACAAAAACTACCAAAAGCGTTTCAATAAAATTCCGTTGGATAAATGTTGTTTACCTCCCTCATTAGACGGACGAGAATTTGTTTGGGACGCTACGTTTGAAGGCCTCGTGTTGTCCTCGTATTACTACGGTTACATGGTGACACCTCTCGTCTCTAGCTACGCACAGAACATCGTCGGCGCCAAATGGCTGGTCGCCTCTTGTTTAGGGCTCGGTGCTGCGGTAAACCTATTTACTCCCGAGCTGACCAGAGTCAACAAATATCTGCTTGTTGCTTTGAGAGTAATCGCAGGCACCTCAAACGTAAGTCCGTTGTGGTATTTGAATATTTTATGCACATTGATGGGAATTTAAAAAGGTTTATATTTTAACCTTGTAGACACTAGTTCTTTTTTTTTTTTATTAATATAATAATATAAAATGTTCATGAATACCAGAATGACTTCAAATGTTCAGAAAATGATCTTATCATAAATTCGTCCAGGTTGCAAACTTTAACCCTAAAGATAAATAAAGCAGCAAACTGTGTCGTCGTGTGTTTTTGTTTAAATATAAATATACAAAAACAAATTTTATTTTTTAAAATACTTCTGCTCTATGAAAAGAACCCGCCAATATCAGGTCGGTAGATCTAAATCTTATCACAATATGAAACAGAATATTAGACATTGGTTTCAAAGTTATTTGCTCCGTAACGATTCACATAATAATAATAATTTAACTGAAATAAATCAGGGCGGCAGTCTCCACCAATCAAGAGTCTTTGATGACGTATTATAATCAATTTATTATTGCTTAGATTTTCCTACCTAATTTATGGTTATATTTATCATTCAAATTTCTAGTTTCGTTTCACATCGTCACTGTTAAAATATGTTTGTTAAGTCATTGAACCTTATATCAACTCAACCAGCTGTATGGCTTTTTAAATTAACTATCAATTAAGACATTTATTATTAGTTTTTACATCGTCATAATTTTCTCGTACTCATTATTATCCAGGGCATGATTGATCCTGCCATTCAGTCTCTGTGGTCAGTGTGGGGCCCAAAGTCTGAGATTGCGTATTTAGCTGCCGTGGAATATGCCGGTTAGTTTCTTTCATTTGTTCGCTGTCATGAGATGTTATTATCATTAGGTGACACTTAACATCCTTTTACCTTAGTTAATAAATGAATTCGCCCATGATGTCAATCATTAAATCAAAATGTCCTAGTAAAAAAAAAAACTGACTTGTCCCCCCCCCCAGGTGTCAGCGTGGCAGGTATATTCACCTTTCTTATCTCTGGACTTTTATGTGAGATCCCAGTGGACAATGGGTGGCCGCTTGTGTTTTATTTCTATGGTGAGTAATCTTGTACACTTTTAGTCATTAATAGTTTTAAAAAATCTTGAACTGTAATCTCAATGCTCAACTGTAACCAACGAAGATCACTCCATATACCGTAGACTTGATTGTACCGGAAGTACATCAATGTTAAAAGGTGAAAATAAGTTAGGAAATTTTTCGAGGCTAAATGGGCTAAAGACCTATTGATTTCTTAAAATAAAAAAAAAATCATTCTATCCACCGATTTAAAAGATCACGTGTGTAATAAGGTTAAAGAAGTTATGTTGTCATGGCAACATTCCCTTCTCTCACAGGCCTCACGAGCGCCATCTGGTTAATCCTGTGGTTTGTCCTTGTCTTTAATCACCCATCTCAGCACCCCAGGATCTCACCAAGAGAATTGAAGTATATATCAGAAGAGACTCACTCAGGCTCTACAACCAAGAAAAAGGTTTTCAAAATAAATCTGTAATTATCTCAATCAGATTTTGTTAACCCTCAATTAGTTTTAGTTCTGAGTATTTAAAAAAAAATTGCTTCAACTCATTTCAAATTATTTTATCCACAATAAACTTAAAGATCCAAATAAACATTGACTGTTTGTCATACATATTGCTCTAATGTAATTGATTATGAAATTTCGCTAAAAATCTGTATGTTCTCATTTCCAATTCAGCAGTTGCAGACGTTTTGATATCACAAGTCTTCTTTAGTCAAACAAGTGCTTGAATATACATTTTTAATGAATTATTTCCTTACTACCGTCTACATTGTTCTCAGATATCCGAAACTTTAAATTTCCACTCATTCAAAACTAATTTTGTTTGATCCCAAGCTCAGCTTCACCCGCCTTGGTTAAAAATGCTTGCCTCCCCTGCCGTCTGGGCCATTGTGATAGCTACCTCCACCTTTACCTGGGTCTACTCCTGGGTCTTGTGTTACCTCCCCATGTACATGCAGGATGTACTACGGTACAACATAGCAGAGGTACATCTCATTTACATCTTATTGTCTTCTTTACATCTCATTGTCTTCTTTACATCTCATTGTCTTCTTTACATCTCATTGTCTTCTTTACATCTCATTGTCTTCTTTACATCTCATTGTCTGCTTTACATCTCATTGTCTTCTTTACATCTCATTGTCTTCTTGACATCTCATTGTCATCTTTACATCTCATTGTCTTCTTTACATCTCATTGTCATCTTTACATCTCATTGTCTTCTTTACATCTCATTGTCTTCTTTACATCTCATTGTCTTCTTTACATCTCATTGTCTTCTTTACATCTCATTATCTTCTTTACATAATCTTATGGTCTCCTTTATCTTATTGGTTTCAAATATAACTAATGAATTAGAACACCTAGATTCGTTCTGACGTTCTTTGTAATGTCAGCTTGTTGATAGTCTATACTCTGTGTGAATCGGAATGACATCATTTGTAACCCACCATCTTATAGAGTTTGCTGTTAGTATCGCACGTGTTAAAAAATGATATCAGTTAAGAAAAGCCATGAAATTTAAATACATTAATTTCAGAATGCCATGCTGTCGTCATTACCTTTTGTAGGTAAATTTATAACAGGTCTTATATGTGGCTACCTGGCAGACAGACTACTGAGGACTAGTTTGTCTGTTTCTAGAAATAGGAAGATTTTTCAAATGATAGGCGAGTATCAGTACTTTATTATTCATGCATTTATAAATTTGGTTCAACCTCTGAAATTTACTTTTCCTGAAAGCGCTTTTATTTTATGTTTTTTCTATTAAATGGTCACAATAGACCAAATTGACGACCAAATTTATTTAAAAGTCGCATTAACGCAGAGATTTGTTAATACATAATAATATTAATAATCATTGAAGTAGCTCACATTTGGGGTTGTTAAGTTAAATAGGTCGTTCACCCAAATGTGTCCCATACTCCATACACAGGGGCCGTTGGTTGTGCCAGCTGTACGGTCATTATAGGCTTCCTTGACCACAGCTCCAGGGACCTGGCGGTTGTTTTACTAGTGATGGCCGTGGCTGCCCAGAACATATCAACAGTTTCCTTCAGGATCAACGCTTTAGACATCGCGCCAAGGTTTGTGGTCTTGGTTCATTTAACCTATCGAAATATTCATCGCTGTAATAATATGCACCAGTGCTTCTCAAACTTTTTAGTATGATGGACCGGCAGGCATTTTTCTATTGCTCCAGGGTCTGATACATTATTTTAACTGTATTGACGTGGTAGCGAAATGTATTTTATTTTATTTGTCTCAATTTATGTGCTTATTGTAGAAAAATTGACATATACTTTAGGGTTCGTGTAAATTGTTCTACATTGAGAATTATAATTATATCTTTCTGCCCTTTTTTGATAACTTCTGCGGACCGGCGGCGGATGGTCCACGGACCAGCACTTTGTGTAGCGCTGGTATAGTCTATATTAGTGACTTACACAGTTTTCTATTACACTCTACAGTGAATAAGGAATATTGCCACTTTATCAACATGTAAATCTTTTCCATCATCTTTGTTTCAGATATGCGGGTTTTATACTGGCCCTGGCCAACACGGTGGCTGTGGCAATGTCAATGACCGCCCCCCTTGTTACTTCCATGGTCGTTAATGAGGTGAATAGTTTAGTACTCAATTATACCGTAGGAATAAATATGTTTTCATTAAGATATAACTTTACCTGAGTTGAAAAGCTTTTCATTTTGCGCCTTGTTAAAAGTATTTTTAGTAATAAGTAGTTTTGCTCCCCTGTTTGTTAGCTGAGTTATTAGCAGAGCCATTAGCTGATCTCTGGTCCCACCTGTTAGCTGATCTCTGGTCCCACCTGTAAGCTGATCTCTGGTCCCACCTGTTAGCTGATCTCTGGCCCCACCTGTTAGCTGATCTCTGGTCCCACCTGTTAGATGATCTCTGGTCCCACCTGTTAGCTTATCTCTGGTCCCATCTGTTAGCTGATATCTGGTCCCACCTGTTAGATGACCTCTGGACCCACCTGTTAACCTCTAATCTGATTTAGCTGGTCTTTAAACATTTTAACTCCCCCCTCCCCCTGTCACAAACTGTCACAAATCTCGGACCCCCCTTCACACACACACACTCACACTTAGTTCACGTCTAATTTAATTATTTGATTGTAACAAGCTTAAGGCATGAACACTAAAATGCAATTTTTAAAAATAAAATTTAATTTTCAACAATTATTTTAATTAATTTAACTTACCCATTAACTCAGTTTAAAAACAGGAAAAGAAATGTAAAAAACGTAAGAATGCAGTAATTGTATTATAATCTTAGCGATGTTGTTACTTTGATATCATCAGCCGCGTTTGCAATTTTCTTATCATCTTTTAAACAACACAAACGAAATTCATTTCAACTAAGATTTTTTCTATCTGAATTGAAGTTAATTCTCCTGGTTAACTATTCTATTGACTTGAAGTGACCATGGTATATTGGTACAGGTGACTCGTCAACAGTGGCAGACGATGTTTTACTTGGTGGCAGCACTGAGCTTAACAGGGGGCGTGGCATTCATGTTTCTGGCCAAAGCAAAACTTCAAGATTGGGCATGTGACTATCAGGGTAGGTAATTCAAGTTTGATCATATGAACATCAGGGTAGGTAACTCTAGACCAGATTGGTGTCAATCAGGGTACACAACTCTAGTTTTGCATGCTGAAAATTAATATATATTTCAAGTTCGCAGTCAGTGGGGTGGCTAGGAATTAGGGGGGCCCGGAGGGCATGACCTCTTTGGGGGCCCTTCATACCTGGCGGTGGCGTAGTATTTAATGTGGAAAAATTCCGGATACTCCCTTAGGGGCTTTCGAATTTGGACCCCCTCTCCCCCTCCCCTACGTCTTTGTTTGCAGTTGTGAATATAAGGGTAGGTAACTCAAACCCAGTCATTTTTACATTTTTACTGAGTTACATACAGAGTTCCAGCTATTAGTGCTAGCTTTAATGAACAGAACTTCTGCGAGGGCAAGGGCACTGAAAGGCTGATCACTTTGAGACAAAAATTTTTACTCTGTACATGAGACTATTTAAAGGTTTCTATCCTCTATTCACTATTCTCTGAAAGTATAATCTGGTAATTAAGTCTAGGGAATGAGTTGAACGTTGCTTGTCACATGACAAAATGTAACTATTTCTGCCTGTTTTTAGGTGACGTCATAGTGGGTGGGGAGAAAACAGGGACGAGTGAAATCGTTGGCCATGATGTCATTGACCACACAAAACACCATGTCAACCTACTTGCCCATGAGGACCGTCAGTATAGACAAGCAGAGAATGTGTAACAATTAGAAATCTAGAAGCGAGTAAAGAGGCATTGGGTTATGGGGATAGAGTTTGAGAGATTGCAAAAGATAGATTCAGTCAGAAAGCCCAAGAAAAATCACAAAATTAATCTTTAGAATATTGGTCTGGGGCCTGAGATGAAAAAAAAACCAACCATCAAATACAAAAGTAAATATAAACCAGAAGCAACATAAAAATGGTTTTAAAGAACAACAACAGCAATTTGTTTGCCACATTTATGCAGTAATCGCCTATAAGGGATGGGAAAAATATTTATTAAATATCCAATAAAATAAGTAGCACTAAACATCCGTATATCAAGTGTGTTAAGGACGGTAAACATCCGTATATCAAGTGTGTTAAGGACGGTAAACATCCGTATATCAAGTGTGTTAAGGACGGTAAACATCCGTATATCATTAAGGACGGTAAACATCCGTATATCAAGTGTGTTAAGGACGGTAAACATCCGTATATCAAGTGTGTTAAGGACGGTAAACATCCGTATATCAAGTGTGTTAAGGACGGTAAACGCAGACATGTCTTTACTTATTGTATATGATTAGACACGTCTATTGGGAGGCTAGACAAGTTGAGAAGAGTTTAAATTAAAATAGAAAATTTTGAAAAGTTTGGAGGAGACAGGTTGAAAGGAGATTAATATAACAAAACATGATGTTGGACCTGGTGGTCCAGTTTTTAAGTCCATCAATTTATTGGAATACATTTCACTTAAGCGCATCCTTGATAATTCAACTGTCCATCATCTATTTCTAAAATTTTTGCAAAGAAACAAATCAGTTTTTTTTTATTACAATGGCTTTCGCTCACAGGCTCATTGTTATTTTCGAAAAAGTTTGTGTTTCTTAGAGGGATATTTTGTGTTTGTGAGATTCAGAGACTCAGTTGTTATATATGAGAATTTAATTGCAACATTAATTTTCTTTTATAAATAAATTTTGATTTATTGACTTGAATTTTCAGAATAATTTTCATAGAATATTAATGTTAAGGTGAATAGTTCATATACTTATAGTTCATGTGAATGATTGGCCTAATGTTGAATTGAGTGACTGGCTTAATGATAATGTTTATGTGAATGATTGGCCTAATATTGAATTGAGTGACTGGCTTAATGATGATGTTCATGTCAATGATTAGCCTAATGTTCAGGCTCGTGCTATGTTGCTATAAAATATTTTTATTTGCATTCCATGTTATGAACTGCTTCATTGACAATTCTTGTTATTAACAGCTTTTAATTTTTTTATGTATAAACAATGAATTTGCTGTGAAAATGTAAAAAAATTTTAATAAAAAAAGACTTTCTTGAGGTGATAAATACTTTTTGTTTTAATAGATTATGAGCATGAAACTATTAATTTTTAATTTGTAACCTAAAAGAATGTAATATTTGTCAATGACAAAAATAATCATAGATGGGAACTTCTATAGATGATACCATGCCAGAGACTGGGCCAGTTGAGCTTCACATCAAAAATACAGGAAATACTACGAAATAATTAAAAGATAGAAGTGTACATTTAAAATTAAAAACAACATCAACAAAACAAACAAAAAAAAAAAAAAATGTAAAGTAAAATAAAATTAAATGACATTTCAGCTATATTAACAAAAAAACAAAACAAAAAAAAACAACAAAAACAAAAAACAACAGAAGATTGTATGCAGAAATCTTAAAATATGCAATATTTAATGCCAAAAAGTATTTTTTTAAATTATAAATTTTAAAATAAATTTAGATTTTAGAGTTTAACTTTTGGGTTGTAAATAACTAGCAAAAATATATTTTGAAGCATTCAATCAGTGCTACAAATATCACATCACATACTCTAGCACCAGTTTAATCTCCTTCATCACATACAGCAGCACAGATAAGTAGAAAAAAACCCTCTCCTCCCCTCCAGAAATATGTCTAACTCTGCAACCAACGACACAGCTACAACTCTTTTCTCCAGGCAGTGGTGACGCAATTATACATTAATGCCCTCGCCAAATGACCACAAGACGTAATCAAGATGACCAGCAATGATTAGTAATAGATGTGACCACGATGGTCAGTAATGATTAGTAATAGCTATGACCACGATGTTCAGTAGTATAAAAATGATGGTCAATTGTACAAGACGATAGGGGCCGTCCATAAAGCCAAGCTACAGAAGGGATGTAACAGTTATAGGGGAATGGGGGTGTAACAGTTTGTTATAGGGGAATAATGGGGGTGTAACAGTTTGTTATAGGGGAATGGGGGTGTACAGTTTGTTATAGGGGAATGGGGGTGTAACAGTTTGTTATAGGGGAATGGGGG
>MUZC01004478.1:430097-443176 GCA_002072015.1 Radix auricularia | reverse complement strand
CGTCACGCATCGTCACAAAAGTGAGACCCCCCTCCCTCCCTAGGTGCGTGACGTCATTTATGGACGGCCCCATATAGTTTAGAGTAATTTTCGTTAATAAATGATTTGACATCTACTTTCAGAATTTCAAAAGCTTTATCGCTTCTCTTTTCAACAAACTTATTTCTTCCAACATAGATCAATCGCTTTGCACATGCAATGTTAATGCTCTTGCACTGCATAGTTTGATAACACGATGAAATTATCCAACAACTTTTGTACAAATAGCATCAGAAAAAACGAAAGAATATTTTGTTTTTAAAGAACCTCGATTCCTCTGATTTATATCTTCTAGAGTGCCTATAGAATAGCAGAGAATGATTCGACAACTGGATCAACTGCATGCTTATGGCTTGCCCATCTTATGTCAGAAAGTCATTTTAGAGTACACTGTTGATTCATATTGATATTTATGAATTTATGATGTTCTTTAAGAGTATGTAGACGTGGTAAACTAGACGTAAATAAATCATACAGCCTACCAGCTGTGCTGAAAAACAACTGTACATCACTGTTTACAAACACTGCTTCGATAGTGACCTAATTCAAAACATGGGCAAAACTATGAACATAGATGGCAGTGGGTGAAAGTTATTTACATGAGTTTGAAGGTCACTCTTAATTCAAGACATCACAGATGCGCTATCGTATACCTTTCCTCCACAGATTTTGATATCAATGTTTCGCTTTTGTAATTTACAGTTCCATTAAAATATTCTCAGCAAATGCGGCACCATTTTTATTAACCAAAGTATAAAAGCCTATAAATATTTCCACAAAATGTCTTGATTTTAAAACTGAAGGTAAGGAAACTGACATGTGATCAATTTTAGAGATATCAATAGTTTAATCAATAATAAAAGAAAAGAATTGTGCAGAAGTAACTTCATTATCAATTATCGCCGATAATTCAGATGCAAGTGATTGAATTAAATCAATTTGCTCATCATAGGAGTGGCGAAGTGGAGAAGTGGAGCAAGAATGAGAAGTGTTAGGGGGTAGCTTTCAAAAAATTATTGGCCTGTCTCAACTGGTAACTGATAACTAAATAATGTCGGCGTTTTTCAAGGACTCGTTAACTTCAGGTCATTGATTTATTCAAAGAACCTAAATTTTCTTTGTGTTTTGGGATTTTTCTTTCATGTTCAGAGGGAAAAGTTGTATGAAAATACCTTATATATATAGTTTTTCAGAACTTTATTTTTATTTCCATTAGACAGATACTTTTCAAGCATTTTAGTGTTAAAAGTCTGTCGAGATGGGGTGACCTCTACGTGGTTCGACAGACGAGTATGGTCGTGGATTATTAGACCTGAAACCGACAAACCCCTGGCTTGGACAGCTGAAGGCCGTTGTTAGGTGTTAGGTGCTAGTCATAAATATGATTACAGTCGCTGTACGGATCTTAGGCGGAGCATTTAGATGCAATGCCGATGATGAAAACCAATGTACCCGTTGAGGGTCGGGTTACTCCGAAGCGACCGTTTCGACCCCCTCAATTAACTAGCAACGCTGTTGAGCGGTGCCGGTTTAAGGCCAGGAGCGCCAGTACGGAATAGCAAAAGGTACCGCTAGGAAAGGCTTTTGGACGCCAGCTCTGAGGAAACCTTCCGGTGGGGGTTAAACCCTAGGCAGGTCAGTGATGATCTCACGCTTTGCGGCGATCCTAACCATAGAGACTCGTAAGCTTTGCCGTGGTGGCGCGAAAGTGATACTATGTTGATAGCGAGTCACAGTAGGAAATTCCACACCTCCCTCGGGAGGCACACTTTAGTGGGAGGCGTTTTCGACCTAGTGTCCTGGACGCCCAGGCGGCCGCTTGTAGCAGCGACCTCTCCGGGGGGGGGGGGGCTTCTCAGTCTTTACGTCCCTTAGGGGGCCAGAGGGCTGAGGGGGTTTTCCGGGAAGACCCATGAAGAGCGCAGGCTTTTGACTGCTGATTTTCTTCCACATGTAGGATTTTCAGTGTTAAAAGTATTTCACAGGGAATATTTCAAACAACATTTTTTATTTGATAAATTTTTGCGAGCCTTACACATGACGAGTGAAACTATTTAAAACGTTATTAAATAAATTACAAGCAATGAATTGGTTAAGTGGAAATTTTATCGAAAGATGCGTGATTTTTTTATGTGAAATCACATTTCTTTAACCTCTCTCCACCGTCACAAATGCTTGCCCCCCCCCCCCCCCCACTTTTTTAGGCGCCTGACGTCATTTATGGACGGCCCCCAAGTAGGATTAATAAACTAGGTGGAGTTATATGTATTTATTGATAATCTCTGTATGTTAACTTACCCCTATCAAAAGTTTCCATGTCCCTGGTAAAGACACTTTTATCCAGTCTCCCAACAGAGAAGACACCAAAGAAAGCACTGACGATAATTCGGAGTAAACACGTGAACAATCCGACCGCCATGTTGGTAAACATTGACAAGTAATTGATGATTTCATAGAGTTTCCTATAATAAACATAGACATTTTTATAGTTTCCTATAATAAACATAGACATTTTTATAGTTTCCTATTATAAACATAGACATTTTTATAGTTTCCTATAATAAACATAGACATTTTTATAGTTTCCTATAATAAACATAGACATTTTTATAGAGTTTCCTATAATAAACATAGTAGTCATTTTCATAGAGTTTCCAATAAACAAATACAAGTTATTGGTGAATTAAAAGAGTTTCCTATAATCATAAATTTCTACTCTCTGCTAGGAGAAGTAGCCTAAACCCCAATAGCAGCTGTAATTTTGGAAGCCTCTGTATATGCCATTACACAAAGTTCCGCCCTTCATTAAAATAAAGAGTCGTGTTTGGTGCCACTGCCTCCCCCTCCCTACCCCACACATGATCTGGATAATTATGAGCTGAGAAACATGGCCGGATGGCTTTATATCAAGTTTTTCTAATATGCTGTCACAAAATGACCTGTTATCGACATTTAATGGCGGATGTTCATCTGATTGGTTGATTCTCCCTTGAAGCAAAACTCGTTTACACATAAACATTTGTAGGTAAAACAACAACAACATCGTCGCCGGGAAACTGAAAAAGAAATATAAAAAAATATTTGCTTTTAATGAAGTTATTTCTAGTTGTGAATGCATATTATTGAAATGACATCTATTGGACAAAACATATACTTAAATATTTATTAATAACTAGCTAATATACCCGGTGGTCAAAGGCCTGCATTATGGATCCCATTTTATACCCCACCCAGTGCGATCCCGTTGTATAATGGAATCTTGTTCTTGGTCGAATCCCTTTCGCCCTATTTGTTCCAATATATTGCTGGCATGACGTACCGAAGTATAATCCAATTGCGTGAAAAGATCACCTCTTCATCGAATCCCCTTGATGATTGGATCCCATAATGTCGTTGGGCTATACACTCCGGTATGATTCCGTTTCATAATAGGATCCCGCTCTGGTTTGAATTTCTTTCCCCGATATAACTGCGTTTGTCAACAAAATCTGGTTCCTTGGTGGGTAACCAATCCTAGTATCACTTGTAAATATATCATTGTAGCATTTAGTCAAATATATCCTTTTCCAGATGTGATCATGTTACTCGTTAGATCCCATTCCGGTTTCTCTCATATTTTCTTGTTCTATCCCGTGTCAGGCCGTATTAGGAAGGAATTTACCAAATAAGACTAGGTTTTATCAACTAACAAAGTAACGTTTACTGATAATCTACACCTTCATTCATGTTCTGGTAAATAACTTCGACCATAAATATGTTTTAGAGAGTTCAACTTTTAAATTATTACTCCTTTTCTACCCCCAACCCCACACAAATATTACAGAAACTTGTAATTATTAATTCTTTAGTGTAACTACCTTTCAAATACAAATATATAACATTTATTTATTCAAGTATTAAAAAGGGCCCCGGCGGCGACCAATTCTATCATGTTGTGTTTCCCAAAGTGACAATCAGTCCCAAAAAACAGTTGAATAAGACTTTCAATTTTTTTCCATTGTATCTTTTATAAAGTACGGAAAATGAAATCTCAGAAATTTCTATACTAGTTTAAATCAATTGAATAATAAGAGTTAATTGCATTCATTGTCGGACAAATAATTGGGGTAAAGCTTTAAAACGTGCCTCATTTAAATAGGCTAAAAATTAACGGATATCAAAGGCGTCACTAAGCTTGGTGTCGCCCGGGGCGGTAGCTGGTGGTGTCACCCCCTCACGACTTAACCAATAGAACTCTTCTGAGTTTTCCAGTACAAAATAACGGGAATATACGGAATTTTAAACTTTGGTGTCACCCCTGATGGTGTCAGCCGAGGCGGCCCGTCCCCACCGCACACCCTAGTGACGCCACTGACGGAGATAGTACAGAAATTAAATTTAGAATTTTTATAACATTTTAGATAAGACCAAAATGTAGTGAATGAAAAGACAACTATTTATTTTCATTATCAGATAAATATTGTGGTTAAATATTGAAAAGTCGACACATTAAAATCTTTTTTGAAATTACAGATTTCTTGAAATAAAAATTAATTTACAGAATTTTCCTGAACCTCGCAGAATAAAGTGGATGATTGCTTTGAAATAATCTTACATTTAAATACCGGTTTGCGTCACAAAAGAAAAGGCAACGAACTTTGGCTGGAGATTAGCCATGTGTAATCCAATATGGTTGTTAAAAGCTATTGTAAGTTGTTGTTTTTTGGTGGTTTTTTTTCTTTCACAAAGTTTATTTAAAGGAAATAAAATAGGAGCCCCGGGCATGATGTAAAGTTCAAAACCATTCTAGATTGAAATCTGGATCATGATGAATATATCGGTCACCGTTGGTCAAGATCAATTGGGTGTCTTAACCATATTCGGGGAAAAAAGATTTGAGGCTCCCAGCTCCGAAGGAGTTCATTTTACTATGAGTAATCAAGTTTTATGTACCAAGTTCGGTCAAGATCCATCAAATTACCCAGTAGCCTCTCTGTAGCATCATTTGTATAGCTCAAATAATGAAAAACTACATTATGGGCTCCCTGACCACCGATGAGTGGGTGTTTTGA
This sequence comes from Radix auricularia, assembly GCA_002072015.1. NCBI lineage: Eukaryota > Metazoa > Mollusca > Gastropoda > Lymnaeidae > Radix > Radix auricularia. The sequence goes on along the minus strand of MUZC01004478.1, from coordinate 438,086 downwards.
GTTGATTTCTATATAGTAGTTTAATATGCGTCATTTTTTTTTCGCAGAGGATTTAGTTTAGATCCATCTATTCACCCTGTATTCAGATGATTTTTCGAATGATATAAACGTTATTAGAAGAAATTTAATGAGCCCGATGCCTTAAACGGCACATGTTGTAGAATTAAAATCCCTCTAGATTTCAATCTGGATGAGGATGGATATATATATATGTGTGCCAAGTTTGGTTGAGGTCTATTATTCCATATGGAAACGTATACGACACAATGGTTGTCTTGCACACACACATACATATATGTAAATATATATATATATATATCGTTCATTATTAAATTAATGCAAAAACAACTTTAACATGCTCCAGATAATTTGCAATATAACAGTATTTCTAGTAAAGGTTTTGATGACTTGTTTGGTCTTAGATCAGTGCTGTCCAACCTTTTTGATCCAAATGAGACCGGGGACCGCAATTAACATCTTAAGAAAATTATTAAATGTATAAATAGTTCCTACTTTATGAAACTTTGTCTCCTTATCAATACGACAAATAGTTTGAATAAAAACTGTATCTCTCAGAATTTCTGCATAAGCTAATTGCACTAATACCACAAATACAGCTTTTATTCTGGTTTCTACTCCCAGAATGGTTCACACTCACGAAATAAATATCAGTTACTGTTTTTTTTTTCCTTTTAAAAATACAGGATGGACATTTATTCCCCCCACCCCAAACCCAAACAGGTTGTTCACATTCCTCTACAGTGACCAGTGAGTATCATAGCACCCGAGGTCTTAACTTGCCGTGCTAATCCTGGAAGACAGTTGATTTTTAACGATGACCAGGTAACTACTAATCCGTTTAGCCACCCCTGACCCCATCCTGACCAAAGTAACAGAACGAATTTTCGCCGTATGGGGCAGTATTGGATTTCAGGCGAACTCAAGTTTCCCCACCATTCACTTGCAACACCCAGAACATAAATCAATCAAACCACCACCCACTTTTGCGGCACCCCACAACGTCTTATTTAAAAATGCCATAATTCTCACGGGGTCTCTAATAAATTTCAAAAATACTGAATCACTCAAGGTTTTTTTTAATATTATTTTAATTTTTTTTAAAGAAAAGAAAAATTGTACCAAGATTTGACGGGGTATTTTAGACAGGTCCACAGGCCGTATGCAGCACTGTCTGAGATGAACTTCAGGTTTCTCAGATAAAGACACAAACCAACGATGTCCATGAAAGTTGTACTACCAAGTAATATCATATTATCAGAGCTGTTTGTAGAGTCAACATACCTAACAGCTAAAAAACAATTTTGTGCGAATAAGTACATTGTTTTTGAGCTAGTTGTAAAGCCATGAGTACCTTAGTGTTTCTGCTAGTTGTACAGCCATGAGTACCTTAGTGTTTGAGCTAGTTGTAAAGCCATGAGTACCTCAGTGTTTCTGCTAGTTTTACAGCCATGAGTACCTTAGTGTTTGAGCTAGTTGTAAAGCCATGAGTACCTTAGTGTTTCTGCTAGTTGTACAGCCATGAGTACCTTAGTGTTTGAGCTAGTTGTAAAGCCATGAGTACCTCAGTGTTTGAGCTAATTGTAAAGCCATGAGTACCTCAGTGTTTGAGCTAGTGATACAGCCAAATCTCCCAACTTCCCATTCTCCATTATCAAGTATAGAGGCTCAGCTATACAAAGTGACGTCAGCAGCACAAAAACGAAACTGAGGACACAACCTGTAGGAGACACGATTTCGTTGTTGGAAGGTCAGTCCCTTGAATGATAACTTTTTCTAATAATAATCTAGTCCATATCTCCGAATTCTCTGTTTTGGGGTATTAAATATTTGAATTTTATCAGGCTCAGAGGAGATTCGTTTACATAAGATGAATTTTAAAAAAACTTTTTAAAAAAAAATATTTTAAAATTGAAATATGTCAATTACTGTGTTAAATGTAAACAGGAGTGGTTTGTTTTGTTACAAATGAAAGCGGTTCTCACCCCATAGCATGAAGCCCACTTGGTAGCCAGGGTACAACATGCTGCTAGTCTGTAGATACAACAGTGCAATAGGGTTAGTAGATGTAGGCAAATATTTAGGTTAATAATAAGCATGTGAATAATCTGTCATTAAATGATAGCATTATTTGAGGATAGTATTTAGGAAACATCTTTTTATAGGCAAAACAAAATGCTGACACAGGAGACCTACTAAAATATACTGTGAGGTGTCCTCAAACTGCGTGGCGAATCCTTTGTCACCTTGGTATATCCTCATCATTTGATATCTAGGGTATAACATGCAGAGACAAAGATACAATGGCTTACAATAAGGTATAAAATAATACGGCGATAAGTACACTTAAGTTTCAAATGTGTGAGGTAGTCTTATGAATTTATATGTAAAGTTTTAAACATAAAGGAAATATGGAACATATAAGAGGTTTTGATATTTCCCATATCTGGAACAATTCATATAGAAATATTTACATTAAACAAACAAAAAAAAAAAAAAAAAAAAAAAAAAAAAAAAAAAAACAAGGTAGTTTTCTATGTGTTTGCATACTAAACTATTTGAGACATTTCAAGTATTAAAGAACTAATATTTTAAATTTTAATATGTTATAACACATCACTGCTAACATTTTTAAAGCAGTGATCTCGGCTACAGTTGAAAACTTGACAGTCGCCTTTAGTTTTATTCTTTTTTTAATTAAATGAATGGTAAAAGTATAAACCTTCGGGAAATTATATAAAGACAGAGAAAAATATGAATCGTATAATTTATGTTAAAATTCGATAAGCGTTATATCTTAGAATGTGTAGAATTAAAAGATGGGTCAATATATGGACTGACCTGTAGTTCCTAATAGCCATAAAGATGTGGACAATGGACCCTGAGATGGCGACTATGAGGGCTACACCAGCACAAACTAAACTTGGGAGGGACAAGTGAACACTCAGACATATAATATAACTAATTTCACATAGCACAAGCTTATTTCTATTAACACTATAATATAGTTCACCAACTCTAAAATTAATTCACCAACTCTAACTATTACACATAACACATTTTTTATACCTTTAACCACTAACTTATCGCACATTATATTAACTTATTTAAACTTACACCAACTTATTTACCTAACATTAAGTAGTTAACTAATTTCACCAAACATTAAACAATTTTCAAAGCACTAAATCATATCACCAGACACTGTTTTTAAACTAACATTAACCGATTTTTACTAAACTGACTTTACAAAATATTTGCTAGATTCACCAAACAATAAATGCTTTCAAATCGTTTATTTAAATTAAAGCTAACAGTTTCATTATTTGTGTTTATAATAAATGACGACACTGCAGGTTAGTGTAGTGAATATGGGCCTTATGCTATTAAGTTTTAACAAAACAACACAAAAAAGTTTCATGACATAAAACTCACTTGATACTAGTGCCAAGTTTTCTTTATCAATGAAGTTCTTCAAAACTCCGTAAACAAGGCGGATTGTTCCAGAAATTAGAAAAATTCCCAACTGCGGAGAAAAAATATATTCGAAACTGCTATGCGGAATGGTTATCAACTTTTTTCACCAACAGGCGGCTAAATAAATGTAATAATTATTGCACTTGCGTTTCATGTTTCTATTTGGCTTTAAGATAGTAAAATCAATAACTAGTCACATTGCATGATCTCTTAGATGTGGGAATTTATATCTTATTTTTCCAATAACAGCTGACTAAATCCTTCGTACGATTGTCATGAAATTTTAGGGCATTGTTGATTATGCTTCTAGGATGTAAGTGGCAAAAAATATTTTTAACATTGACACTCAAGGGTCTTAGCAAATGCGGGGTCCTATGCGGCTTAGTATGCAAAACGGGTTTCACGGTGCCCAGGCTGAGTAGCGATAAGGAATTAATAAGGATAATAAGAGAAAATTAAGATAAGTGGGACCTATGAAAGTGCAGTGCCCACTGCGGCCACATAGGTTGCAGTGGTCTAGGACCGGCCTTTTAAAGGCGCACGGGGGGGGGGGGGCAAAAAAAGTTGATTTTTTATTTATGAGCTATATAAAAATTAACTAAAGCTTTTACTACTTGAAAATATAATAGTAATAGATAAAAAATAATACTGTGGGAATGTGAAATTCTAATGTCCACTCTTTTTTGGCTTGGGGGGGGGGGACATTTAAAAAAAAGTTATTATAAATTTTTAAAAGACGTTTTACTCCATTCGAACTTAATCTTGACGAATATGTACCACTCATTTGTTTCTTTGTATTTATTCCTTTTTACTGAGATCGCTGCAATGGACAAACGGGTCAGGTTGATTACTTTATAATTTATATTGTCCTAAAAAAAATCATCCCGATTGATTGCAGTGATGAATGAAATAATGTTAATTTGGAATTCATATTAATTAGTGGTGAAATTTCCTTAGGTAGCTTTAAGCAAATTAAGCAGATAACTAGTTGACATTACTAACATTGAAAAGTGGCGCACTTTCCATGAAGTCCATTAAGTCCCGAGAGTTTTAATTTTATATGTTAATTTTTTTTTAATCATACCCAGTAAATGATGTTGATCTGAACAAAGGCGATGGCAAATATTTTAGTGGGATATTTGAAGAAGGGTAAACTTTTGGTGAGCCGTAGGCGCCTGTCTTTCGCCCTGAGAAATGAAATCAAAAGTCATTAGTAACTTACAAAATTTAAGTCATTTTTGTTTAAGTTGCACCAATCTGATGAATTATATATGCTTTTATTTTTCACAACTTAGTTCCCGACTAGGACCTCGTCGAAAATTTAACTGTTGATAAAAATACGAACCAACTTTTACTTGCCATTTGACCAAAGCCATTATTTCTTACAGCTCAAATAAAATCAATTATAAATGTTTAAGGTTTTATCAAATTTAAATTATATTTTTGAAATAGAGATGTTAAAATAGTTTTCAAAAGTTACATTCTCTCCACAAAAGACTTTTTAGCTCCGCCCGCAGCGTTGATGTAATCTTTGTCTTTGGATTTCCTGAAAACCCATCTGACATGATCTTCTTGATGTCGCCTGACGGTACCTTCAGTGTGCTGGGGGGGGGGATTGAAAGTAAAGGGACTTTTAAACTACACACCTACAACATCAGAACTTAACATTTCTATGCTATCTTAGAGTGGGCCAAAATATGAACCGTCAGTGTGACCCAGTATCAATATAAATAATTAGGCAGTTAAGAATTACCACACAGCAAATTTTGTAAAAAATATTGCAAACAAAACGGATGCATTGCAAGCACGCGAGTTTTTGTTACTGCTTTTTTTTTTTTTTTTTTTTTTTTTTTTTTAAATTTTATTTTTTTTATTTTTTGTTGTTGTTGTTGTTTTATTGGTTTTTTTTTTGTTGTTGTTGCGAGTTTATTGTGTTTTTTAAAAGAACTTTGCACACGGACCAACGAACCTTGAGGGAATATTGTCCACGCCATCAGTATATTAAACGCCTTATTGAAGGAAAATATTTAATTAAAGTGATTAACCGAAACGTTGTATTGAAAAACTCATATAGATCTATGTGTATCCTACCACTAAGTTCATGTTGGGTTATTAGGATTATCTGACGCTAAAATTATCTTGTCGCCATGTTAAGTGGAGTTCGGTTAATATGATAAAAGTAAGCGCGCGTACACCAAGATCCTGACCAAACTATAGCATTATAACTCTATGGGATTCCTAATCTATTGTCTACACACTCTATTTCCTACTCACTCTGTTGTAAAATGATCTAGAGACGACACACCTGTAGAAGACGTAGACACAATGGCCCATTAGGACGATGTTACAGAAGATGCTGGGAAGTCCTTGTAAGACGGCTTTGGCAGTGGATAAGCTGAAGGTCACGCCGTCAAATGGCTGAAGACAAGGAATTAATAATAATAATAAATTGATAATTTATATAGCGTTGTATACCAGCAAGGAGCCGGGTTCACAGCGCTTTACATGGAGGTAATAACATACTTTTATTAAATAAATAAACATTCATAACATAATAACCACATAAATTACAATACGTTATATATCAGCTATGTTAATCATAAAAAAGAAATGATGTTTCATTAATTTTAAAAATAAATTTTGAAAAGATGCGTCTTAAGTTCAGTCTTGAATGACTTAGCAGTTGAAATACTATGGATGTGTAATAGTGGAGAGTTCCATTGTTTGGCTGCACTAAAAGAGAATGACCTTACGCCAAATGTTTCGTGTCTTAGACCGACAAAATTTCAGTAAGATAGGAAGGGCATGAGTCAGAAAAGAAGTTATGACAGAGAACGACCAGTTTGTAATCAATTCGGGCTTGTATGGGTAGCCAAAGAAGTGAGTAAAGTAGCGGAGTAACATGGTCATGTTTTTTTGCCTTTAGAACTAATCTTGCAGCTGAATTTTGAACTCTCTGAAGTTTTTCAATTCATTGTTTTTGCGCACCTGACAGAAGAGAATTGCAGTAATCAATACGAGCTAGAACATGAGCACAGACTAATTTTTGTTGCACTAACTGTTAAGTAATGACGGATTGAACTGATCTGACGAATGGCAGAGCGACAGGTGTGATTGATGAAGTTGTTGATAGACATGTCAGAAATGTAGCCAAGATTCCTATTCGATGTTTTGAACAGTATATTAGAACTTGCCACCTGAATAGAATTCGGAAGCGACAAAGTACTGCGTGATTTATTGTTACAGAATAGCAGTGCTTATGTCTTATTATCATTCAGTTTTAGCTTGCTGAAAGTCATCCAAGACTTTACCTCACAAATCAACAAATCGATCATTGTCTGAACACAAAGAATTACCAAACAAATCAATCAATGATTCCACGATTATGACAACCACTATGGTGTATATTGGTTTTAAATGTATATAGCTGATAATTTGAAAATTTGGTTTAAACTAATTGATTATATATATATATATATATTGGAAGTAGTAACTAAATGCAAATAAAACCAAATTATCAATAACTATAAGAATAACTTGATGTGTGACAACTGTTAGTATTCTTACTGCCATCCCCCATAATGTGTCATTGCCACTCTCACGAACTTCCTTGATTGTCTCCACCACATTGAGAGAAAACCTAAAGTTGGAAATAAACCTTTTATTGTATGGTGTGAATCACAAGGAGAATGAGATCAAACTCTACTAATAACGTTTTTTAAAAAAAAAACTTTGACCCCTACATCTTTGATGTTGCTGAAGCAAGTATAGTAGAGGGAGGTTTAAAATAAATACCGTCCATCCTGTTCACAAGGAACATTTGTCTATGGTGTACGTATTGGTGTGCAGTGTTTCATTTAAACTATTTGCCTTTGACTTGGAAAGTTTTAGTTCAATTTCCAGGATTTCAAATTTTTTTAAATTATAGTTTAATTTCATTATTCTCTCATCATATCATGTTACCGTAAACTATTCAACACCACGTATGGATCGAATTGTGATTGGCTAATTTTCCTGGACACTACCTCACCCCCATCAGCACCTGAAACTTTGTAAAAAAATTCTTACCACGTCATAGAATACATAATGCATATGACAGCACCGATGGCCCTGTACCGTGTGGATAGACAAGCCACCAAAGGGAAGCAAGTGAGGCATCCAATGAAGGCTTGAAGGTATACGTAGAGTGCTGAGTTGAGGAACATCACAATCATTGATTTCATCGTTGTTCAGGACATTGTATTTTTAAAGAACAGAAATTGCATGTAAAAATGATTTCTATCAATGAGAATTTCATTGTAAATTCAAATTTTTCATTATAAACCTGTAAGAAACGTGTCTCTAGCACATCGTGTATCCCATTTTGCCTGTCCTTCACTTTCTCTCTCTGTCACCCCCTCTCAGTCTTTCCCTTTCCCTCTCTTTCTTTGAGGATGTTTAAATTTAATGTAACACACACCCACCCACCCACACACACACACACACACACACACA